>CAEFZP010000846.1:37500-100000 GCA_903064625.1 Mallotus villosus
GTCGAACCATCCGCAGAAACGGTTTTCCTGGTTCCAGCAGCTCTCGCCGTGACGGATCAGAACCAGTTTGTAGGCGGCCATTCCGGTGCGTGTCCTCTCTCGTTGTATTTCCGGTATTTATAAAGTAATACGCTCCTTTTCAGATGCAGCGACAATACGCGTGTGAGTCTCGTGTCTTCGCTCTACCGGTAGCCTATACGGTTAACAGACGCGGACACAATTGGCTAAGGAAAGATGCTAGGACCGGTTACCGATTCGGCCGCTGTGAATTTGTCTGATTTTGATTCCGAAAGAGGTCTCTTCCTGCTGCTCTCCACCAATCAGCATCCTGTTCGCGTGCAGCGCTGAAGAGGACGCGAGCTGCTGCACGTTTGCAAGGATGCTCCAGTGAGCGGACACGCCCACTGGAAAAAGACATAATATTCTACTTCCAATAAATATCCACGGCAACTCAATTAATTTGAATAAACAGCACACTCAAACGTAATCAGATTATTTTATTAATAATTTTTACAAAAGCTACAATACAGGCTTCTAAAGTTTAAAATGGCTATTTCATCTAAATCATCTTTATTGATTTAACGTGAAAATCCATCTGATCCAATCAGGGACTTTTTGTCCCAGGCCTCAGCTCGCGCTGTGGCGCGCACTCTTGCGGAGCCGTGACCGGGCCTTGCGGCGGGAGTGGCACAGCTGCTCGCGGTAGTCTCTGTGACGCATCGGGACGTAACCTCTGGGCTCGCAGAGATCCTGCCGACCGGAGCAGAAAACGGTTAACAGCAAATCCAGAGTTTTAGAGATAGACAGACAGGCATACAGACAAATAGGCTAGACAAGTAGGTAGACAGACAGACAGACAGGTGGACACAGAGACAGACAGACAGACAGACAGACAGACAGACAGACAGACAGACAGACAGACAGACAGACAGACAGACAGACAGACAGACAGGTGGACACAGAGACAGACGGACAGACAGGCAGGCGGACAGACAGGACAGACAGACAGACAGACAGACAGACAGACAGACAGACAGACAGACAGACAGGTGGACAGACAGACAGACAGACAGACAGACAGACAGACAGACAGACAGACAGGCAGACAGCCAGACAGACAGACAGACAGGCAGACAGGCAGACAGACAGACAGACAGGCAGGCGGACAGACAGGACAGACAGACAGACAGACAGACAGACAGACAGACAGGCAGGCAGACAGGCAGACAGACAGACAGACAGACAGGTGGACAGACAGACAGACAGACAGACAGACAGACAGACAGACAGACAGACAGACAGACAGACAGACAGACAGACAGACAGACAGACAGACAGGTGGACACAGAGACAGACAGACAGAAAGACAGGTGGACACAGAGACAGACAGACAGACAGACAGACAGACAGGCAGCCAGACAGACAGACAGACAGACAGACAGACAGACAGACAGACATACAGGTGGACAGACAGACAGACAGACAGACAGACAGACAGACAGACAGGTGGACACAGAGACAGACAGACAGACAGACAGACAGACAGACAGACAGACAGACAGACAGACAGGTGGACAGACAGACAGACAGACAGACAGACAGACAGGCGGACAGACAGACAGACAGACAGACAGACAGACAGACAGGTGGACACAGAGACAGACAGACAGACAGACAGACAGACAGACAGACAGACAGGCAGCCAGACAGACAGACAGACAGACAGACAGACAGACAGACAGACAGACAGACAGACAGACAGACAGACAGACAGACAGACAGGTGGACACAGAGACAGACAGACAGACAGACAGGCAGCCAGACAGACAGACAGACAGACAGACAGACAGACAGACAGACAGGCAGACAGACCGTGTGTGCTGCAGTAGAAGTGCTTGTAGCCCTGGTCCAGCAGGTAGACCTCAGGGTAGAACAGCAGGGGGTAGGCAGAGGAGTGGAGAGCTCTGTCCAGCTCTCTCAGATACCCACACCTACACACACACACACACACACACACACAGATTACACATTCAGAGGAGTGGAGAGCTCTGTCCAGCTCTCTCAGATACCCACACCTACACACACACACACACACACACACACACACACAGATTACACATTCAGAGGAGTGGAGAGCTCTGTCCAGCTCTCTCAGATACCCACACCTACACACACACACACACACACACACACACACACAGATTACACATTCAGAGGAGTGGAGAGCTCTGTCCAGCTCTCTCAGATACCCACACCTACACACACACACACACACACACACACACACACACACACACACACACACAGATTACACATTCAGAGGAGTGGAGAGCTCTGTCCAGCTCTCTCAGATACCCACACCTACACACACACACACACACACACACACACACACAGATTACACATTCAGAGGAGTGGAGAGCTCTGTCCAGCTCTCTCAGATACCTACACACACACACACACACACACACACACACACACACAGATTACACATTCCAGGCACACCAGAAAACTTTTACTGTGACTGAAGGGTGTGTGCATTAGTGTTTGTAGTAGTGTGTGTGTGTGTCTGTATGTGTGTGTCAGTAGTGTGTGTGTTAGTAGTGTGTGTGTCTGTAGTGTGTGTGTCAGTAGTGTGTGTGTGTCAGTAGTGTGTGTGTGTGTCTGTGTGTGTCAGTAGTGTGTGTGTCTGTGTCTGTGTGTGTCAGTAGTGTGTGTGTGTGTGTCAGTTGTGTGTGTGTGTCAGTAGTGTGTGTGTGTGTGTCAGTTGTGTGTGTGTGTCAGTAGTGTGTGTGTCTGTGTGTGTCAGTAGTGTGTGTGTCTGTATGTGTCAGTAGTATGTGTGTCTGTATGTGTGCGAGTCTCTTACAGCCGGGGTCCCCTCTCCCTGGAGAACTCGCAGTGGAACACTATGAGTTTCCGAGGCGATGACCCCTCCGTCGCCGGTGACCCTGGTCGTGGTGAGGTCATACTTCCTGTCTGCCCCCCCTCTCTCCAGACAGCCCCTTCCAGCCCTCCAGGGTCCTGGTCTCCTCCAGGGGGGCCGGCAGGGGTCCTGCCCGAGGATGAGAGCTGGACCAGGGCAGGGACCTGCATCAAAGCCCCCTGGATCTGGGCCTTGGTGTGGAGGTTTACTGCCCCCTGGTGGACACATGGAGAATCACCCGTCAGACCACAGGGTCTGTGTTAGTATGATTAAAGAACGGTCTGTTTTCACCTTAATGTGGCCACCCTGGTACTCATAGGGATAGCGGCAGTCTACGATCAGGAAGTCCTCCACTGTGTCTCTGTACTGGCCCCTCAGCAATGCTGCCACCTGCAGGACAGTAGGGGAACTGCTTAGATGCTTCCCTGCTCCAACACATGAGGGAGAGAAAGAGAGAGGTAGAGAGAGTAGAGAGAAAGAGAGATGTAGAGAGAGGAAGAGCGAGGAAGAGAGGTAGTGAGAAAGAGAGATGTAGAGATGAAGAGAGAAGAAGAGAGAGAAGATGGGATGTAGAGCGCGGACAGCGCGGTCGAGAGCGGCCGCCCGAGGTAGCGAGCCCGCGCGCGGTCGGGCGCGGTAGCGCCCTTCCGCGCGTTCGCGCGCGGCCGAGAGCGCTCGCGCGCGTTAGCGCGAGTCGCGCGCGTTCGCGCGGTCCCGCGCGCCGCGCGCCGCCGCGCGCGGTCGCGCGCGCCGCCCGCGGTCGCGCGCGCCGCGCGCGGTCGCGCGAGTTCGCGCGCGGTCGCGCGCGGCCCGCCCGCGGTTCGCGCGCCGCGCGCGGTCGCGCGCGTCGCTGTCCCGCGCGGTCGCTCCGCCGCGCGCGTCGCGCGCGTCCGCGCGCTCGCGCGTCTCAGGGTCCGCGCGCGGTCGCGCGCGGTCGCGCCTTCCGCGCGTTCGCGCGGCCGCGGCTCTGCGCGTTCGCGCGCGTCGCGCGCCTCGTCGCGCGGTCTCGCGCGGCCGCCCGCGGTCGCGCCGCTCCGCGCGCGGTCGCGCGCGCGCGCGCGCTCGCGCGGTCGCGCGCGCGCGCGCGCGTCGCGCGCGGTCCCGCGCGTTCGCGCGCGGCCGCGCGCGGTCGCGCGCGGTCGCCGCGTCGCGCGCTGTCGCGCGCGCGCGCGCGCGCGCGGTCGCGCGCGGTCGCGCGCTTCGCGCCGGTCGCGCGCGGTCGCGCGCGCGCCGCGCGCGCGGTCGCGCGCGGTCCTCGCGTTCGCGCGGCCGCGCGCGTCGCGCGCGGTCGCGCGCGTTCGCGCGCGTTCGCTCGCGGTCGCGCGCCGCCGCGCGCGTCCGCGCGGCCGCCCCGGTCGCGCGCGTCGCGCGCGTTCCGCGCCGCGCGCGCGGTCGCGCGCGGTCGCTCGCGGCCGCGGCTGTCGCGCGCGTTCGCGCGCGGTCTCGCGCGGTCGCGCGCGTCGCGCGCGGCCTCGCGCGGTCGCGCCTGCTCGCCGCGTCGCGCTCGCGCTCGTCGCGCGCGTTCGCGCGCGGTCGCGCGCGGTCTCGCGCGTCTCGCCGCGCGCGC
The DNA here is from genome assembly GCA_903064625.1 of Mallotus villosus. Taxonomy (NCBI): domain Eukaryota; kingdom Metazoa; phylum Chordata; class Actinopteri; order Osmeriformes; family Salangidae; genus Mallotus; species Mallotus villosus. The sequence continues at coordinate 41,994 of CAEFZP010000846.1, forward strand.
GCGGTCGCGCGCGGTCCCGCGTTCGCGCGCGGTCGCGCGCGGTGGCCGCGCGCGCGCGTCGCCGCGGTCGCGCGCGAGCAGCGAGGTACGAGCGGTCTCGACGGTGGAGCGAGGCTCACTGTGTCTGCTGATATGCAGTGCAGATTTTGGTGGTCCACTCTCTGTACGGGTAACACAAGAGGCTGTGAACACACACACACCACACATTTCTTCATTGTACCTTAGTGTTTGTGTGTGGTTTAAAACAAAGTTTGGAAAAAACAATAAACTTTTTTTGGTGTTGTGTAATAATTTTTTCAACATTTCTAAACCTTTTTTGTGTGTGTGTGTATTTGTTGTGTGTGTGTGTGTGTGAGTGTGTGTGTATTTGTGTGGTGTTTGTGTGTGTGAGTGTGTGTTGTGTATTTGTGTGTTGTGTTTGTGTGTGTGTGTGTGTGTGTGTGTGTGTGAGTGTGTGTGTGTTTGTGTGTGTTTGTTGTGTGTGTTGTTTGTGTGTGTGAGTGTGTGTGTGTTTGTTGTGTGTTTTGTGTGTGTGTTTGTGTGTGTGTTTGTGTGTGTGTGTGTGTGTGTGTGTTGTGTTTGTGTGTGTGTGTGTGTGTGTTTGTGTGTGTGTGTGTGTGTGTGTGTTTGTTTCTGTGTGTGTTGTTTGTGTGTGTGTGTGTTTTGTGTGTTTGTGTGTGTGTGTTGTTTGTGTGTTTGTGTGTGTGTGTGTTGTGTTGTGTGCTTGTGTGTTGTGTGTGTGTGTGTTTGTGTGTGTGCGTGTTTGTGTGTGTGTGTGTGTGTTTGTGCGTGTGTTTGTGTGTTGTCCTGTGTTTGTGTGTGTTTTGTGTGTTGTGTTTGTGTGTGTTTTTTGTGTTGTGTGTTTGTGTGTTTTTGTTTTGTGTGTTTCGTGTGTGTGTTTGTTGTTGTGTTGTGTTTTGTGTTTTGTGTGTGTTTGTGTGTTTTTTGTGTGTTGTTTTGTGTGTTTTCTTGTGTGTGTTTTGTGTTGTGTTTGTGTTGTTTGTTGTGTGTTTTGTGTGTTTTTGTGTGTGTGTGTTTGTTGTGTTTGTGTGTGTGTGTGTGTGTGTGTTTTTGTGTGTTTTGTGTGTGTGTGTGTTTGTGTGTTTGGTGTGTGTTGTGTGTGTGTGTGTGTTTGTGTCCCTTGCAGAAGTCTCCAGTCAGGCACTGCTCTTCCATGTTGGACTTCAAGAGTCTGGGAGAGAGCACTTTGCGACATCTGACCCTCCGCAGAGACAGCAAAGCATGCTGGGAAACACACCAACATCAGACACGGTGGAGGCCTGATATGATATCGATTAATCACATTTTATTTCGTACAGCCCTTTTTACAAGCAGCGTCACACATCGGGCTTCACATGGAACTGTACTTCCTGAAAACCAACATAAACCCTCAAGGTTTAGGAGTATAGCTACAGCTCTGTCAAAACTTTTTCATTCATTTTTATTAATTAATGAAGTATTATTATTTTATTATTGTCATTTTTCTAGTTGAGAAGACACATTTTGTGTGAGGAAAAGAGGGGTAACAGTTAAGAGGCCACTACAAATGTTACCCTTCTGTTCCTCACTCAAAAACGATGTCCTTAACGGCCCCTCATAGATAGATAGGCTAGGCCGGGGGTAGGCAACCCTGGTCCTAGAGAGCCGCTGTCCTGCATGTTTTAGATGTTTCCCTGCTCCAGCACACCTGATTCAAATGAATGGTCGTTACCACCCCGGCTTCCACAGAGCTTGATAACAACCCATTCATTTGAACCAGGTGTGCTGGAGCAGGGAAACATCTAAAACATGCAGGACAGCGGCTCTCTAGGACCAGGGTTGCCTACCCTCGGGCTAGGCCTAAAGCTCATGTTTATTACCTGGTTGTCTTGCAGTGGTTTGCCTCCCGGTGGTGACCGGGCGGTACTGCAGGCGGCAGTCGGATCCCCCAGTTCTGAAACGAACCTAGATGACAGGTTGACACGGAGACGCTTCTGCGCACACACAACCACACCACACACACACACACACACACACACACACACCACACAGTTTTATTTATGCCAATTTTGTCACAGGGAGATTGAATAGGCTGTCAATGTCAACGTTAGTCTCGGGTAACTTTTAAAGCTAGCAAGAAAATTGTCAAGATACATTTGTTTTGACATCAAGTGTCGCTCATGTGACAACTGCGTTCTGTCTCTACGAACGTTCTCACCATCCTAGGGGCCGAGCGAGCGGGGGAGATGAACCTTACAGGAACACAGAACACACAAACGACTGTTAACGGACAAAACATCCCTTCGTGGAATTAAATGACATTTAATCCTTAATCAAAAAGGCTACTGCATGTAGAAAGTACAGTAGATCAAGGATCAGAAATGCATAAAATATAAATAATAAATAATAAATAAATAAATAAATAATTGTTCGTCACTCTTCACACTCACCTCTCTCTCCTCTCTTCACCCCCCCGCCCCCCCCTCACCTCTCTCCCCCCTCCTCACCTCTCTCCTCTCCTCCTGTTCGCAGTCTCTCTCAGGGTTTTACCTAAAGACAGAGAACAGCTGATATGAATGAGTAACTCTCAGAAACACAGCTCTCTTGATCAAATATTAAAATACTGGTAGTAGAGTCTTGTCAAGATTTGCTGTGCGTGTGTGTGTGCGTGTGTGTGTGTGTGTGTGTGTGTGCGTGTGTGTGTGTGTGTGCGTGTGTGTGTGTGTGCGTGTGTGTGTCTGTGTGTGTGTGTGCGTGTGTGTGTGTGTGGTGTGTGTGTGTGTGTGTGTGAGTGTGTGTGTGTGTGTGTGGTGTATGTGTGTGTGTGTGGTGTGTGTATGAGTGTGTGTGTGTGTGGTAGTGTGTGTGTGTGTGTGTGTGTGTATCGTGTGTGTGTTGTGTTTCTGTGTGTGTGTATAGTGTGTGTGTGTGTGTGTGGTGTGTGAGTTGGTGTGTGTGTGTTTCGTGTGATGTGTGTTTGTGTGTGTTTGTATAGTGTGTGTGTGTGTGTGTCTGTTTGTTGTGTTTGTGTGTGTCTCGTGTGTGTGTGTTGTGTGTGTGTGTGTGTTTGTGTGTGTGTGTGTGTGTCTCGTGTGTGTGTGTGTGTGTGTTGTGTGTTGTGTGTGTGTGTGTCTCTTGTGTGTTGTGTGTGTGTGTGTGTTGTGTGTGTGTGTGTGTGTGTGTGTCTCGTGTGTGTGTGTGTGTGTGTGTGCGTGTGTGTGTGTGTATAGTGTGTGTGTTCTCAGCCTGCCCGGACCTGTCGGCGTCTCTCCCTGCAGCGGTGTCTGGCACGAGCCTCGCTCGCGCTTCTGCCCCGGGGGACTTGAGGACGCCAGCTCGGGCGTCAGCCGAAGCCTCTTGCGCGGGGTGCTGCTTCTCAGGCACCGAAAACAAAGAGTTCGTTACCTATAGGCTACGGTAAAAGCCTATAATCTTTACCAACCGAAATACGTCTCTTAATTCTAACAGTAATGTTCTACATTGGTATCTCATATGCTGTAACGCTCTTAGAACGCTCTTAGAACGCCCTTAGAACGCTCTTAGAACGCTCTTAAGAAGCTCTTAGCGTTAAGAGCATCTTAAAGAATCTGTGAAACCCGGCCAATTTAAAGAAGCACATGGATAAACTGTTATAAAAGTCACCGGTTTTGAACACTCACGCGTCATGACACCATAGGCTCCGCAGGTTGAAGGAGAGGTCGGTGACAGGTGAGGGTCCGGTGTCCGTGGGTGACACACTCCAGGCGCAGTCTCTCGGTAAATACTGCCCGTCTTGATCCTCGGTGGTCATCTCGTGCACGCTCGTGCTGTCCATTTCAGTCCTTCACGCGGGTTATACTTAATCACACAAAATGAATAGATTCGATTCGTTTGAGGATTAAACCTTTTTTGTACATTAATATCTGTCTTGGTTGAGCGTCTTACGCCCTGCACACAGACCCGTCAACGTCTGTATAAACTGTTGTTGTGTGGGCATGGATGGCTCGTGACAAATGTGCCGTCACCTGACACCTGGGCGACTGATGCATGTTAAAACTCTCCATCCCTCCTCGAGCGCAGGGATGTGTCCAACCCCCTTTACCCTAGCAACGGTGGGTTACTACAACACGCCGATGAGGCAGTGGGTGGCAAGAATGTCACCTTTAACCTAAATGTTGTCACCGCCGGTTGATTCCCAAGGCGGCTATAGGAGCGGGCCGGAGCGCCATGTGTACACAATCCCCTTGTTTCAAAACAAAGACAGAAATATCACCGAATAACAGTTGGATTAGTGCACTGAGTTATAACTCGTGAGATTGCCATGGAAATAGCATGTTCTTAACCGAAAACGGAAACTATGTTAGCCATGTAATCTCTTAAACATGTGTTATTATAAATTTATTTTAAAGGGAACATTTCACTGCAATGCATTCTAGGATACATATGATACATCTAAATCGAACTATTTAAATTATGTGATTGACGATTTGTTTAGTAAATGTATTAGAGTTACATCTAAGTATATTGCGAATCTAAATTTGACTGATTTCAAATTGAGCAATGCTCGTTCCAGTCCTGTAAGGGGCGGTATAGCTTTGGCCAATTGTTGCGTTCGTTCGGCAATACTTAGCTCTGATTGGTCCAGGCACCAGGGGATTAACACGTGGGCCCACCTCTTCACTCCCGGAAGCTGACAGTCAGCTGATTTGTTATTATTGACAGAGGCACCGTAGATTGTCAGCGCGTTGACAAGCTCCTGGGAGAAAATAAACGTTATTTTCCCCTCCTTTTCCATCTCCTCTTCCCTCCGCTCCCCCGTACTATGGACGAGACTAGCCCGCTGGTCTCTCCGGTCCAGGACTCCAACGATTTCAGCTACTGTCCCACAGAGCCCACTAGTCCTCGGGTCGGATTTGGTAGTACTTCCGGGCTCTGTCGTACGAATCCCAGCTGGAAGCCCAGGATGTAGTCGGGAGCGACAACCGTTGTTGGACCGGGGCGGCTCACCGCGAGAAGCGCATAGGAACGAGTTCCCGGAGGATCCCGAGTTTAGAGAAATAATCCGTAAAACCGAGCGAGCGATAGAGGAGGGGATTTATCCCGAGAGGATTTACCAGGGGTCTAGCGGAAGTTACTTTGTCAAAGATTCACTAGGGGTAAGAGAAAAACTATACGAACTCGGTCATGGCTTCATTGTACATTAGTAAATCGTTAGATTGCTGCAGCAGGCTCCGTTAATGACCAACATAGCCTACTACAAATTAGTATGATGAAATGTGGTGAACGGTAGGAAGGTAGCGTTAACTGGCACTTGTGTGTGTGTGTGTGTGTGGTCGAACTGCCACTGTGTGTGTGTGTGTAGCTAGCAAGCTTACAGCCATTACAGTTACAACCGCAACATGAACCCATTGTTACTTTTGCAGCTATAACTTGCTAGTAGTGTACTCAACTTGGCTAGTCCATGGAGATAATTGTGTGTCTGTCTTAATTTGTATACTTTGAAACTCGTCTTAGTTATGTTTACTTGCTAATATTCCCTATCTGATGCACTTAGCTAAACGACTGGCTGGCGACAGAGCCAGCTTGTTGTTAAGCGTTGTCACTGATCTAGCTTGCGCAAAGTTCGGGGGCATCAAATGTTTCTGAAATCACCAGTGGCGTCATTGTTCAGCACAGCCAGGCTGACGGTTGGTCGGTAGGTCACCAGTGATAATCGGTGGTGTAGGGCTTGTCACGCGCTTCCCAAAGCGCCCACGTTCACATCGAGATGAGCACAGTCACAAGTTCGGTTTGTTCTTAGTTTAGTGTCTGTCATGATGACTGTAAAAACGAGCCAGCAGGTTCTAAAAGATGGCACCCCTCGCGCCTCCCGAGGTTTTCTTACAGTCTCGGGGGAGTTATTCCTTCCTCGAGGTTTGAGGAGAGTTATAGACGCTGATCTGTGGATACTCGTCAATCCTTCTGTGACATTGTTTGTGAAAATCGCTGTACAAATAACGTTTGACTAGCTTCGGCCTCTAGAGCTACGTGGATGTACTGACACAGATGTGCATCCATATGCGTTAAAGACATTAAGCTCCGTAGCTGTCCTGACAGTAAGGATAGTGTCAGTCGTTTTGTCTTGGGCCCTTCGTATTCAATTACATTTACATTTAGTCATATTGCAGACGCTCTTATCCAGAGCGACTTAGTGAGTACAGTGACATTTCCCCCTGGCAAGTAGGGTGAAGTGCCTTGCTCAAGGACACAATTTCATTTTTGCACGGCCGGGATTCGAATCGGTAACCTTCCGATTACCTCCCTAACCGCTCAGCCACCTGACTCCCAATTGACTTGTATGCTGACTCAGATATCTATATTATTGAATGGGATAAAAGTACACAGAGCAGAGAGTGAACAACTAGATTGTGACACATTCAGCTTTGTTGTGGGGCAGGTTGTCGCTATCAGGAAGTGGGGCTGGACTTTGGATGCGCTGCGTGTTTTGTTATGGTGTCAGAAACCCAGTCTCACTTCCTGAAATACATTCCTATGACACAGACACACACACACACACACACACACACACACACACACACACCACACACACACACACACACACACACACACACACACACACACACACACACACACACACACACACACACAGACACACAGAAGTTTCCAGTAAACCCAGGCGGTATAATCTCTGAACACTGTAATCCTTCACACGCACGCTCTCACATACTTGTAGAAATATCCTACCGAAGTGTATTTGGGGGGAGTCAGAAGCAGGGGAGTCGGGCTATTAATCGATTCCCGTCCGTGTAAATTGACGTAGTGTCCTTGGGCAAGGCACTTCACCCTACTTGCCTCGAGAGAGAACTTCCCTGTACTTTATTGTAAGTCGCTCTGGATAAGAGCGTGTGCTAAATGACTAAATGTAACGTGTATTCGACTAAATGTAACGTGTATCTGTCGCTGTGCGTGCGTGCGCTCTTCAGAAGATCATCGGGGTGTTCAAGCCGAAGAACGAGGAGCCGTACGGCCAGCTGAACCCCAAGTGGACCAAGTGGCTCCAGAAGCTGTGCTGCCCCTGCTTCTTCGGCCGGGACTGTCTGGTGCTGAACCAGGGCTACTTGTCTGAGGCCGGAGCCAGCCTGGTGGACCAGAGGCTGGAGCTCAACACCGTCCCCAGGACCAGGGTTAGGACACACACGCTCTCTCTCGAACACACGCTCTCTCTCGAACACACACACACACACACATGCTCTCTCTGGAACACACACACACACACACACTCTCTCTCTCGAACACACACACACACACTCTCTCTCTCGAACACACACACACACACACTCTCTCTCGAACACACACACACACACGCTCTCTCGAACACTCTCACCACACCCTCTCTCTCTGACCACACCACACACACACACGCTCTCTCTCGAACACACCTCACACACACACACACACACGCTCTCTCTCGAACACATCACGCCACACGCTCTCCTCTCGACACACACCCACACACACACGCTCTCTCGAACACACACACACTGTTCCTTAACACATACACACAAACACACACACATGCTCTCTCGAACACACACAGACACGTACACACACTCTGTCTCTCTCTAACACACACACACACACACACTCTCTCTCAAACACACACACACAAACCTTTTTTAAACGCTGCCTCTCTCATCCCCTCACTCCCCACCCCTCCGTCTCTCTCTAGGTGGTGCATCTGGCCAGCGAGACGTTTAACTACAGCGCCATCGACAGAGTCAAATCCCGGGGCAAGAAACTGGCCCTGGAGAAGGTGCCTAAAGTGGGACAACGCTTTCACAGGATCGGCCTGCCTCCCAAGGTAACATAGCCTAGCCTAGCCTAGCATATCTGACATTTATCCCCAAGGCAGCGTAGCCTAGCCTAGCACATCCGACATGTATCCCCAAGGTAACCTAGCCTAGCATATCTGAAAGGTATTCCCAAGGTAGCCTAGCATATATGAAAAGTATTCCCAAGGTAGCCTTGCCTAGCATATCTGAAAAGTATTCCCAATGTAGCCTAGCCTTGCCTGGCATATCTGACATGTATCCCAAGGTAGCGTAGCGTAGCCTAGCATATCTAACAGGCATTCCCTCCCCCCAGGTGGGCTCGTTCCAGCTCTTCGTTGAGGGCTACAAAGACGCAGATTTCTGGCTGCGACGGTTTGAGGCAGAGCCTCTTCCGGAGAACACCAATCGGCAGCTGCAGCTGCAGTTCGAGCGCCTGGTCGTCCTCGACTACATCATCAGGAACACCGGTCGGTAACCGCGGCGACGCTCGTGGGCTGATGAAAGGGGCGGGGTCAGAGGGGTCTGCTGTCTCTGGTTAGGGGTTCAGGTTGTGACTCGGATCTCTGTTCACAGACCGGGGGAACGACAACTGGCTCTGAAGTACGACTGCCCCATGGAGGGGAAATAGGGTGAGGTCACACACACACACACACACACACATTCACACACACACACACACGTTCACACACACACACAGACGGACACACACACACACACACACACACACACACACACGTTCACACACACACACACGTTCACACACACACACACGTTCACACACACACACACGTTCACACACACACACACAGACGGACACACACACACACACACACACACACACACACACACGTTCACACACACACACAGCCCCGGTTTTACTTCTCTGTTTACATCCCTCGCTTCTGTTTTACTGCTCTCCTTCTTACTTTTTTCCCTCCCTCCCCCCTCCCTCACCTCCACTCCCTCCCTCCCTCCCTCCCTCCCTCCCTCCCTCCCTCCCCTCCCTCCCTCCCTCCCTCCCTCCAGGAAACAGACTGGGTGGTTGTGAAGGATCCCATCATCAGGTTGGCTGCCATAGACAACGGCCTGGCCTTCCCCCTCAAACACCCGACTCCTGGAGGGCCTGTAAGCACACACACACACACACACACATCACACACACACACACACACACACTCACGTCCTCTCCACACACACACACACACACACACCACACACACCCACACACACACACAACACACACACACACACACACACTCACTCTCTCGCACACACACACACACCACACACACACACCACACACACACACACACACCTACACACACACACCCCACCACACACTTCACGCTGTCTCCACACACACACCACACCCACACACTCACTACTCTCCACCCACACTCCACACCCACATCACTACACACACACACATCACACACACACACCACACACACACCACACACATCCCTCCTCTCCACACACACACACGCACCCACGCCAACACACACCACACTCCACTCCTCTCACACACACACACACACACACACACTCACTCCTCTCCACACTCCTCTCTACCACAACACACACCACTCACTCCTCTACACACACACCACACACTCACTCCTCTCACCACACACACACACACACACACACACTCACTCCTGTCTCCACACACACACCACACTCACTCCCTACACACACAACACTGCACTGCCTCACACCACACACACTCCTCCTCTCCACACACACACACGCACTCCTGCTACACACACCAGCATCTCTACACACTCACACACACACCACGCACACACACACTCACTCCTCTCCACACACACACACACACACCCACACCACACACACACACACTCACTCCTGTCTCTCCACACACACACACACGTCACTCCTCTACACACACACACTCACTCTCTACACACACACACACTCACTACTGTCTCATCTACACACACACAGTCACTCCTGTCTCCACACCTACACACTGCGATGCACTCCAGACCCATTATTTAAAAACTATTATATCTTTTTTTTGTTATAATCATCTAGACACACACCTGCACAGCTTTTACAGCGTATCTCATACCCACAAAAACAGAATCTCTATTTGGCCAATCAGAGCCAGCGTTACTAAGACCCGTCCACCCCATGACCATTCCAGACCCGTTTACTGGGCGTGGCTGGCCCAGGCCAAGGTGCCCTTCTCCCAGGAGATCAAGGAGCTGGTGCTGCCAAAACTGTCCGACCCCAACTTCATCAAGGACCTGGAGGAAGACCTCTACGAGCTGTTTAAGGTAGGGGAGAGGGAGAGGGAGAGGGAGAGGGAGAGGTGAGATGGAGAGGGAGAGAGGTGAGTGATAGGTCAGAGGCGGAGAGTGAGAGGGTAGTCGCGTGCGGGCGCGCATGCAGAGGAGCAAAATGTGACGACTGAAATGTCTATGAGACTCGTCTCGTATACGCCCCTACCCTTTACACCCGTATAATGTTCAGTTAAATATCCTACGAACGTTGTGTTGTGTGTGGTTTGGGGTTTTGCTTGTGTGTGGTGTGTGTGGTGTGTGAGACAGAACAGAAAGACCCCGGCTTTGGACAGAGGTCAGTTCCACAAAAGGTGGCGGTCATGAGAGGACAGGTGAGTTGCTGCGGTAACCTTGCTTCCGTCAGGTGATTGTACACACACACTACCTACAAACTGACCTTCTCTTCCTCCCTCCTCCATACCTCCTCTCCTTTTCCCATCCTCCTATCATTGACCTCACTCTCTACCATCTCATCCCTTCACCCCCCCATCCCATCTCTCCCCCCCCACTCCCAGATCCTTAACCTGAGCAGGCCATGAAGGAGGGCAAGTCCCCCCTGCAGCTGGTCCAGATGCCCTCGGTCCACCGTGGAGACGGCCCGGGCCCCCCAGAGAGCCAGCTCCGAGTCCTACACACAGAGCTTCCAGAGCAGAAGCCCTTCTCACCTGGTGGTAGAGGAGAGGAGGAGGGAGGGAGGGGAGGAGGAGGGAGGAGGAGGAGGAGTGAGGAGGAGGAGAGGGCGGAATGAGATGGGGAGAGTAGGGAGGGGAAGGAGCTGAGTGAGAGGAGGATGAGGAGTGGGATGGTATGTGAGGACCGGGATGTATTGAGGGTAGGACGAGGCCATCAGCGGACCGGGAGGAGAGGAGCGAGGCAGGTGAGTGCTTCACTTGATGGACGCGTGATGGAGAGGAGGAGGGGAGTGTCAGGGAGGGGAGGGGAGCGCTATCTGCAGAGGGATGTGTATGTGAGTGGAAGACAGAGAGAGAACAGGAAGTCATACCTCCACCTCCTTTCAGACAGAGAGAGGATGGGAGGGAGAGGAGGACAGATCTCTCCATTCTGTTTGTGTCTGTGCTGGTGAAGAGGAGGATGACGATGTCAGACTTCCCCGGGCTACGAAGTCTTCAACTAAACTACTGGACATTGGTGGACTCAAAATACACCCACACACACACACACACACACCACACCACACAACACACACACAGGTGAAAGCCTCTCACTCATTCAGCATGGAGGTGTGACATTCCTCCTGGCTTCTCACGTATGAACAAACTTAATGGACTATCTGGTCTCTCTGCCCCCTGCTGTTTGGAGGTGGACTGCAGGTAGCGATGCCAGCAGACAGACACAGGTACTTCAAGCATCAGACAACAGGAAATACAAGAACAGGACGTAGAGAGGGTGGAGGGGGCGTGCAGGTAAACTCATGTGCATGAGCATGTGCCAGGAGGATTGGAATAGTCCATCTGGATGATGGTGTGTGTGGGGTGGAAGGCCAAAGTGCTTCTACCCATCACCCCCACCCTGAATCTGTGTCTTGGTGTAGTCCATTTTATCATTTGTTTCCACAAATATATATATAATTATTTGTACAGGATAACCCAAACCATCCTCGTGTCTGCTGTGTGTTCTAGGCTGATCTGCATCATGTGATGACATCATGTGATGACATCATGCATCATGTGATGACGTGACACTGCATCATTTGTATGTATGTATTTAATGAAACATACACCAACATCATTCATAATAATACGAAACCCTGTCAGGTTTTTAATTGGGGGTGAAGGACATTGTCTAGACCTTGCAGCTTCTCAGCGTGACTTTAGTGTCACGCACGCACGCACACACGCGCACACACACACACACGCAGTGAGACAGAACTGCGGTCGTCTTGCTCAGTCTTACTATGTCGATAGGGTCTTCGTGATGTCACAAGCTTTTGATTGACGGCGTTTCCATAGCAACGCTGGCTTTGACTCAACAGCCCATCTAAGTCTCACCGCCAGGACGTGACGAGTCAAAAGTGATCTTGATTGGTTGATTGGTCCGCTGTCCTCCCCGGCAACGACACTCTAGGGTCAACAATGCCCCGCACCGATTGGTGGAGAAGGAGTTGTGAGCTCAGTGGAGGATGCGATGGAGGTAGCGTTCGGATCATTCTCTACTTCCTGTCGGTTGACCCCTGACCTCCAGGTGGTAAACCCACCGGGTGACCGGGGGGTGGTCTCTCACAGGTCCTCTCCGGCTCAACCAATGGGGCGTCTCCGTCCCCGTCAGATGACTGGTCTGGTGCGGGGTCGTCCCCTCCTCGCCTCCTGGGGGCACCAGAGGAGCCATCTCTGATCCTGAGAGAGGAGGTGGAGGAAGAGTGTGGGGGAAGACAGGAAGTGAGAGAGTGAGTTAGATTGCTTTTGAGACATCTTCAGTAAGAGTATCAGACGATAGTGCTGAGCACTGAAAGCACGAAAGAAACAAAGAGAAGACGAACGCACCACAATGCGACATCCCTCCCACTCCCTCCACCTCCCCTCCCCCCTCCTCCCTCCCCCCCTCCCCCCCTCCCTCCCTCCCATCACCTCAGTGTCCGAAGGCTCTGAGCCAGCGAGGTTCTCGGAGTCCTCTGCCCTCCGGCCCATCATGGTCCTCGCTCTGGCTCTCATCCCCCACCAGGGCCTGGGCTAGCAAGCCTCCTTCCTCCTCCTCCTCCTTCCTCTCCTCCTCCTCCGCCTCCTCCGCCTCCTCCTCTCCTCCCCCCCCGCCTCCCCGTCCTCGCCCCCACACCAGCCGAGCCCTGTGCTCCGCGTCCCTGTCCCCCGCCACGTGGAACAGCCTCCGCAGCTGCCGCAGGTTCACCCCCGCAAAGATGTTGGAACAGCCCGTCTTCCTGCTTGGCGCCAGAGCAGGGACTGACCATCCTCACCCGACGGGGGTGCATCGTCCTCCATGGCTCAGGGGCTGACGGCAAACCGGAGGAGAAAGAAGGAGCGAGGAGGAGGATGGAGGGGAGAGAGAGAGGAGGAGGGAGGGAGGGGGGGGGGTGAGGGGATGAGGAGGAGGATGGAGGGGAGGAGAGAGGAGGATGGAGGGGGAGGAGAGAGAGGAGGAGGATGGAGGGGGGGAGGGGGTGGAGGAGGGGGTAGGATGGAGGGGAGAGAGAGGAGGATGGAGGGGAGAGGGAGGAGGATGGAGGGGGGGGAGGGGGGGTGAGGAGGATGGAGGGGAGAGAGAGGAGGATGGAGGGGTGAGGAGAGATGGAAAGAGGGAGGGGTTTCTTAAACAGAGTGTAACCTGTATCTGGACAAACGAAAAGAAAGATTAGGCGTGAGTAAGAAACAACAGCTGGTGCAGTTTAACCTCCCAGACCTCTTCCTTGGCAAACCGTTACCTGGTTACACTGTTTGATTGGCAACCTGTTCTTTGGCTGAATGTCTGGGGTCAGAGAGACACCGAACACATTAAGCCTGCTTATACGCAAGCAGGAAGAAGGGGGAAGTAGAGGAACGTATTCAAGTAGGTTGGAAAACACAGGTAGACCTACACACACACTGGTACTCTAATAGACCTACACACACACTGGTGCTCTAATAGACCTACACACACACACTGGTGCTCTAATAGACCTACACACACACACTGGTGCTCTAATATACCTACACACACACTGGTGCTCTAATAGACCTACACACACACTGGTGCTCTAATAGACCTACACACACACTGGTGCTCTAATAGACCTACATACAGTCACATGGTCATTGAGAGTATGAACATATATGATTTACACATAACCTTCGGCATAAACATATAAACGTTTAACATAAGACACTGGTGAGACAGCACTAACGGTCACACTGTTGTTATTAAGGTGATGATCACAGCAGAGGTTCAACTCATTTACAAAGATTTGCCGCACTACACGTCGCAGTGTTGCGGTACAGAAACGTTGATATATTGGTTAGAATGATGGTTAGAGCAGCGTGTAGAACCTAAAGTTCTGCGGAACATTCCTTTAGGTTTACTTCTGTAGGCTACTGCACGGGAAAATATCACCGCAGACCATATACATTATCAAGGGGCAGACGCACTTTTAAAGTGACATTAGCTCATGGTAATAATTGTCCATAAGACAACGCGTGGCAACTGGTATCAAGGAGTTAATATCGTTAAAAGACAAGAAGATAACTTACTTTTCACCGCATTGTATCTCCGTAAAATGCCCGCCCCGGAGGTCACTGTGTGTATCACGGAAACCTTGGAGGTAGCTTAGCAACGGGACGTTAAAAACAGCAGAAACTCAAAAACTTTCATGCTGCGGACCAAAGCACGCCGTCCCACGTTGCTCTCCAGTCACCGTCCCCCAATAGCAGGACTCGGGGACATTCTACTGCTCTCCTATACGTCCAAGCCGACCCACTTCTAACCAATTACAGGACGCGGCTCCTCCGTCCTTCAGAGTCACATCACGCACTGTAAAAGGTGTAATCCTGTAATGACGTCAAAGTCCCTGGCTCTCACCACTGAAACAATGAGAGCACGCAGACACGTCGAGGAAACTGTCTTCCATCCCACCCTCTCCAGTCTCCACGACAACAGCATTCCGCAGTGAAGCTACAGATTGTAGCGTGAAGTCACAACTGTGTGAACAACGTCTATCCCGCGTGAGCGTGGGACTGGGCGTGAGCCAACAGCCGCGTCCAGTAAAGACACAGGTGCATTTATAGTTAACGACTTAATGGACATGTTCCTAATTCACAGACGAAACTTCTGGCCGTTTTTCCTGATGGGAAAAAGGGGACACCTTGACTAAACACCCTAATAATAAACATGTCGAAGTGAACTAGATAGGAATAGTTCAGGACTCGTCCACTTGTGATACTGCAGCTTGATAACGGTCTGGAGGACTATCGAGGAGAGGAGAAAAGTTGGACGAATGCTTCTCTCCTCCTGGAAGACGTCACCCATGGCAACAGAGAAGGAAACGATATCAACTGATGATAAGCCAAACACAACTCCTCACTCTCGCACGCTCTGAATATCAAACGTTGACATCCAAGTTTCTTAAAAGAATCCCAGGACAACATTTTCTTAACAAGGACTACAACTACCACAGAGCCAGTCCTTAACAAGAACTACAACTACCACAGAGCCAGTCCTCAACAAGGATCTGTGAACAGCTGACAACGCAGACTTTGAGACTTTTGACCTTGGACCTGAGTAACAATGACCTTGGCCTGAGTAACAATGACCTTGAACCTGAGTAACAATGACCTTGGGGATCATGGGCTGGCCTTTCTCGCAGGTGCTCTGTCGGTCTGCCTGCCAGCTGCACAGAGTTAGACTGTGAGCATGACGCGTATGTGGGAGTGGCCTATGAGAAGATCCTTAGGAAAGTAACTGGGCCAGATGTCAGACTAGGTTACAAAGCCGATTCTTGGATTCTGTACGTTTACAAAGATGAATGCTACGCACGGCACGATAACCATAAAGTTAGCCTCTGTCCCCCCGCGGTCGAGGGCAACTGCTCGTACCGGATCGGTGTGTACCTGGACTGGCCCGCCGGGGGTCCTGTGTTTCTATGGCAACAACGGTGGTTGGGATTTTTGGGGGTGGGATTTTTCACTCATAATCTAAACTCCAATTTGCGTGCTAGAATGTCTCTATCACGTTGTATCCATGCGTCGTTGCTAATGTGTTTAGACGCTGTTGTAGAAAAACATCCCACTGTTGTAATTATGAAGATGGAGAATGATTATGGATTATATGGTTGAAAATGTACCTCTTAATCACCTTTTATACTTTGATATGATATATTACTGAAAGCCAGATGCCAAGCTGTAGACTGATGATTGTAGTCACTAATATGTAGAAGAAATCAAGCCCAAAGTGTTAATTTAAGTAAGGCTGGGTGCGAGAGAAGGCTGTGTGCTTCTTTCAGAAGAAAACTACAAGTCCTGGTTATCTAGAGGCAAGAGTTACGGCCCTACGTAAAAAGAAACCCAGTGCACCCAGTCCACCTGGCGTCAAGGTCAAGTCCGTGCAACGGAACGTCAATTCCAATACAAGCAACTCAATCGTGACCAAGACGAAACTTTTGACACCGACGTTTTCTATGTAGTCCAAATATTGACCGAGGGGGGCAAAAAGAATAAATAAAGAAAGAAATGTATATGTGAGATAACAAAGGTTGTGCTCGTCAAAGGCGTGAGCACACCCAAAAAGAGAAATTTCACTAAATGGCCTTTACTGGAATTTGCCCAGTCAATAAACTGTACCCTAATCCTGGACGTCAAGAAACAATACATGTCACATTAACTGTTGGGAAAGTGAATGTGTCAATGTCACTCTCAATGTCACACTCATGGTACCAGTGTAACAAAAGATACAAAAGTTATATTGTATAATTGGCCATCAGAATGTTGACTCAATGCAGGAGTGGGGTGGGGGTGTGACCAGTGACCATGGTGATGGAGAGATGAAAAGAGAGATATAAAGTGATGGATTTTGTTTGAAGTGTGTAAACGTACAATATTTCTCAACAGTTATGGCGATTGTTCTGCAATGGGACAAACCCACCTCCTCCACCTCCACCACCCCCTCCACCTCTCCACTCACACAAAACATTCCTGTTTTCCCTGAATTGTTTAATCCCACGTCACCAGCTCTCCATGGAGTCGGGTGCATATAAAGGTGTGTGAGAACTCAGGTGCGTTCCAGAACACTGGGAAGACTCCGACAGGTGAGACCACTCCACTCAGACACCAGAACACTGGGAAGACTCCGACAGGTGAGACCACTCCACTCAGACACCAGAACACTGGGGAGACTCCGACAGGTGAGACCACTCCACTCAGACACCAGAACGCTGGGGAGACTCCGTCAGGTGAGACCACTCCACTCAGACCCTCACTGCTCTTCTGTGTCACTTCTTGTCAAGTTGCCATGACTTCAGTCAGAGTCTGGGATGTGTAATTGATTGTATTCAGCCCTGCTACAAGGTAGATTTATGCAACTGATGTTTCTTACAGACAATCGTATCGTGCCTCTCTTGATGGTTAAAGTTAAGGTTATAGAACCTGAAGTTTGGGTTATAGAACCTGAAGTTAGGGTTATAGAACCTGAAGTTAGGGTTAAAAAACCTGAAGTTAGGGTTATAGAACCTGAAGTTAGGGTTATAGAACCTGAAGTTAGGGTTACAGAACTGCCTGTTTCACCCTGTGGGTTTAATTGACCATTTAACTTTCAAACTTGAGTAAACTGGAGTAAAGTTTTTTCTTTTCTTCTCCCAATGGTTCCTGTCAGATTTCTGTCTGATCTGAAAGATGCGAGAGAGATACACACCCTCTGTGTGTGTGTATCAGGTGGTTAGTGTGTGTGGTGTATCAGGTGGTGTGGTTTGTGTGTGTGGGGGTTAATAAGAGGTTTGGGTGTGTGTTTGTGTATCAGATGGTTAGTGTGTGTGTGTGTGTGTGTGTGTGTATCAGGTGGTTAGTGTGTGTGTATAAAGGGTTGTGAATGTGTGTGTGTATCAGGTGGTTAGTGTGTGTGTATAAAGGGTTGTGAATGTGTGTGTGTATCAGGTGTTAGCGTGTGTGTGTGTATCCGCTGGTTCGCACGTGTGACTCAAGATGTCTTCAAACATTTTAATGTACAACAGCAGAAAATGCTAAGTACTGCATTAGTTGTGTGCATTGTGTTGCTGAATTGCCCTGTGCTTCCATGGCCTCTAGTAAACTCTGGTGAAAAGCTTCAAGCTACATAGCCTGACTGAGGCTGGCAGGCTCAAACACTGTTTTGATGTGAACCTGTCAGAACAGTAAATATGTATATAAAACACCATAAAGAATATGAAAGTTATGCAGTGTTGACTTGGCACAGAAACCTGCTTGGCTGGTGTCATCGTCGTGTTTCAGACGGGGATAAAGGCATCCCAGACAGGGTTTAAACTAAAAATACAATTCTGGTCAAGGGAAACGACTTCCTCAAATGTGTTTTTGTTGAGAGGCAAGACTTTTAATCCAGCCTTTAGCTCATCTGATTTAGAAAGAAACCAAGTGGTGTCTTTTAAAGGTTGTGACTTTATAACCGTGACGCTGCCCTCAAAGGTGAAAGGTTTTAAGCGTACATGGCGTGACTACCAGGCCCTAGCGTTGTTTGATCGTGTGAAACTATCAATCAACAATCTAATTAAACAGTCACAACTTGACAGTTGCTGAAAATGACTGACAGGTGAAAAGATTTCAAAAGATATGGGGTGTGTGTTGGGCAGAACAACTTCCTTGTGTGTTTTGCATTTCTTCCTCCTAGTAAACTCAGGTGATCTGAGCCTCGTGTTGATGCCACACACACATGTACACACACGCATACAGTACACACATACACACACACAACACATATACACACATCAACACACAACACATATACACACATCAACACACACACAACACATATACACACATGCATACAGTACACACATACACACACGTGCATACACATACACACTAACACACGCACACACATTGTATCTCAATATCAGCACCATGGACAGAGGCCACTCCAAGCACGGTCATCTTTCTACAATTATTAATTTACTCTTTTAGCAGAAACCTTTCCACAGTGACGCTCAAACAGTGGGTATATAGTGCAGTGAATAATTATGACCTGGACAGTCAGTAGTCACTCACAGGCCTAATCACTCAACAGCTAATAACTCAACCTGATTGGGTGCACATTGTGGTGTCAGCCATGAAGCAGGCATGATGGAATTTAGAACACACCCACAGTGTGATTGAACATGTGCCAGTAAATGTAGCATTCTCTTGGCATGAAAACTTGCTTGTCCAGTGATTGCATTGATTCTCCTCCTGTTCCTCTCTGCTCCTCAGTTCCTCCTCCTGTTTCTCCGTTCCTCCGTTCCTGTTCCTCCTGTTCCTCCTGTTCCTCCTCCTGTCCTGTTGTTCCTCCTCCTGTTTCCTCCTCCTGTTCCTCCTCTTTCCTCTCCTGTTCCTCCTGTTCCTCTGTTCCTCCTCCTGTCCTTCCTCCCTGTTCCTCCTCCTGTTCGTTCCTCCTTCCTCCTCCTGTTTCCTGCCCTCCTGTTCCTCCTCCTGTTCCTCCTCCTGTTCCTCCTACTGTTCCTGCCCTCCTGTTTTCTCCTCCTGTTCCTCCTCCTGTTCCTCCTCCTGTTCCCTCCTCCTGTTCCTCCTCCTGTTCCTCCTCTGTTTCCTCCTCCGTTTCCTCCTGTTCCTCCTCCTGTTCCTCCTCCTGTTCCTCTCCTGTTCCTCCTCCTGTTCCTCCTCCTGTTCCTCCTCCTGTTCCTCCTCCTGTTCCTCCTGTTCCTCCTCCTGTTCTCCTCCTGTTCCTCCTCCTGTTCCTCCTCTGTTCCTCCACTGTTCCTCCTCCTGTTCCTCCTCCTGTTCCTCCTCCTGTTCCTCCTGTTCCTCCTCCTGTTTCCTCCTCCTGTTCCTCCTCCTGTTTCCTCCTGTTCCTCCTCCTGTTCCTCCTCCTGTTCCTCCTCCTGTTCCTCCTCCTGTTCCTCCTCCTGTTCCTCCTCCTGTTCCTCTGTTCCTCCTCCTGTTCCTCCTCCTGTTCCTCCTCCTGTTCCTCCTCTGTTCCTCCTCCTGTTCCTTCCTGTTCCTCCTATGTCCTCCTCCTGTTCCTCTCCTGTTCCTCCTCCTGTTCCTCCTCCTGTTCCTCTCTTTCCTCCTGTTCCTCCTCCTGTTCCTCCTCCTGTTCCTCCTCCTGTTCCTCCTCCTGTTCCTCCTGTTCCTCCTCTGTTCCTCCTCCTGTTCCTCCTCCTGTTCCTCCATCCTGTTCCTCCTCCGTTCCTCCTCCTGTTCCTCCTCCTGTTCCTCCTGCTTCCTCCTGTTTTCCTCCTCCTGTTTCCTCCTCCTGTTCCTCCTCCTGTTCCTCCTGTTCCTCTCTGTTCCTCCTCCTGTTTCCTCCTGTTCCTCCTCCTGTTCCTCCTCCTGTTCCTCCTCCTGTTCCTCCTGTTCCTCCTCCGTTCCTCCTCCTGTTCCTCCTCCTGTTTCCTCCTGTTCCTCCTCCTGTTCCTCCTCCTGTTCCTCCTCCTGTTCCTCCTCCTGTTTCCTCCTCCTGTTCCTCCACCTGTTCCCTCCTGTTCCTCCTGTTCCTCCTCCTGTTCCTCCTCCTGTTCCTCCTCCTGTT
The DNA here is from genome assembly GCA_903064625.1 of Mallotus villosus. NCBI lineage: Eukaryota > Metazoa > Chordata > Actinopteri > Osmeriformes > Salangidae > Mallotus > Mallotus villosus. The sequence continues at coordinate 62,263 of CAEFZP010000846.1, forward strand.
CCTCCTCCTGTTCCTCCTCCTGTCCTCCTCCTGTTCCTCCTCCTGTTCCTCCTCCTGTTCCTCCTCCTGTTCCTCCTCCTGTTCCTCCTCCTGTTCCTCCTCCTGTTCCTCCTCCTGTTCCTCCTCCTGTTCCTCCTCCTGTTCTCCTGTCCTCCTCCTGTTCCTCCTCCTGTTCCTCACTGTCCTCCTCCTCCTGTTCCTCCTCCTGTTCCTCCTCCTGTTCTCTCCTGTTCCTCCTCCTGTTCCTCCTCCTGTTCCTCCTCCTGTTCCTCCTCCTGTTCCTCCTCCTGTTCCTCCTCCTGTTCCTCCTCCTGTTCCTCCCTGTTCCTCCTCCTGTTCTTCCTCCTGTTTCCTCCTCCTGTTTCCTCCTCCTGTTCCTCCTCCTGTCCTCCTCCTGTTCCTCCTCCTGTTCCTCCTGTTCCTCCTCCTGTTCCTCCTCCTGTTCCTCCTCCTGTTCCTCCTCCTGTTCCTCCTCCTGTTCCTCCTCCTGTTCCTCCTCCTGTTCTCCTGTTCCTCCTCCTGTTCCTCCTCCTGTTCCTCCCTGTCCTCCTGTTCCTCCTCCTGTTCCTCCTGTTCCTCCTCCTGTTCTTTCCTCCTGTTCCTCCTCCTGTTCCTCCTCCTGTTCCTCCTCCTGTCCTCCTCCTGTTTTCCTCCTGTTCCTCCTCCTGTTCCTCCTCCTGTTCCTCCTCCTGTTCCTCCTCCTGTTCCTCCTCCTGTTCCTTCTCCTGTTCCTCCTCCTGTTCCTCCTCCTGTTCCTCCTCCTGTTCCTCCTGTTCCTCCACCTGTTCCTCCTCCTGTTCCTCCTCCTGTTCCTCCTGTTCCTCCTCCTGTTCCTCCTCCTGTTCCTCCTCCTGTTCCTCCTCCTGTTCCTCCTCCTGTTTCCTCCTGTTCCTCCTCCTGTTCCTCCCCTGTTCCTCCTGTTCCTCCTCCTGTTCCTCCTCCTGTTCCTCCTCCTGTTCCTTCTCTGTTCCTCCTCCTGTTTCCGCCTCCTGTTCCTCCTCCTGTTCCTCCTCCTGTTCCTCCTCCTGTTCCTCCTCTGTTCCTCCTCCTGTTCCTCCTCCTGTTCCTCCTGTTCCTCCTCCTGTTCCTCCTCCTGTTCCTCCTGTTCCTCCTCCTGTTCCTCCTCCTGTTCCTCCTGTTCCTCCTCCTGTTCTCCTCCTGTTCCTCCTCCTGTTCCTCCTCCTGTTCCTCCTCCTGTTCCTCCTGTTCCTCCCTGTTCCTCCTCCTGTTCCTCCTCCTGTTCCTCCTCCTGTTCCTCCTCCTGTTCCTCCTGTTCCTCCTCCTGTTCCTCCTCCTGTTCCTCCTGTTCCTCCTCCTGTTCCTCCTCCTGTTCCTCCTCCTGTTCCTCCTCCTGTTCCTCCTCCTGTTCCTCCTCCTGTTCCTCCTCCTGTTCCTCCTGTTCCTCCTCCTGTTCCTCCTCCTGTTCTCTCCTGTTCCTCCTCCTGTTCCTCCTCCTGTTCCTCCTCCTGTTCCTCCTGTTCCTCTCCTGTTCCTCCTCCTGTTCCTCCTCCTGTTCCTCCTCCACATGAACCAGCATAGTTAGGGGTCAAATGTCTCTCCCAGGTTATGCCTGCGCTACCCTGGGTGGCCAATAGGGGCAGCAGGGTGCCCAGGAGAAGCATTCAAGCCATACAAATATATTTGTCATTTATTCCATCACTACAGTGTTGCACTTTATGACTTTGCAGTGTATTATCATTTCCTTGGGATTCTGTTTAAGAATTCAGGTCCACATTCTCTTCTGACTAACCCTGAGAGCAACAGATGTATGTTCATCCCTCCTCCCTGACAGAGAACACGCCTACCTGTGCTGAACGCAGGCAGGTGCAGAACAGAATAAAAAGGCTAACCTCAGCTTGTGTCAATCATATGGGAATGTTTGTTTGTTTGTTTTTAAGGTTTGTTGTCTGATGAGAATGAAGCCTGTCATGATGATGATGTCAGAGGGTCTGTTGTTACTGCTGGTCATACAAGCTCTTCCTCATGCTTCAGGTAGGATGTGAACATGTTGTTTCTGGCAATGTTTATCTGCTGACAAGTTTGATAAGGAAATTCATGGACCATTAATATCACATATATGATTGTAGTCAAATAAAATACAGTGATACACAATTGTTCCAATTTACCTAATTTGCTCATTTACTTCATATTATACTCAAGTATTATTAGTATGTATTTATTCGTTTTTAAACAGCTGCTTAACTCGTGTTGTTGGTTTACCTTTCTTCCCAGTTGGTCAAATGACCACCCCCCCCTCTTACCACCACCACCCCTCCTTACACCACCACCCTTGCCTCCACCACTCCCCCTCCTGTGGTGTTCATGTGTGGGGACACACCTTGTCCAGCAGGTCAGGACTCTATCAGTGTCAACGGTTCTCTTCGCACTGCTGACCCCTGTGAGCAGTACTCAGTTCTGGACGATGCCTGGCGCTCAACAGACTACAGTGATGGTACCGAACGTTGTGACCAGTATATCAGTTGGCAAGGATGGTATCGCTTGTTCCTGGGGGGAATCAGCACCCAGATGCCAGAGACGTGTGTGGAAGAGAACATGTGTGGGACCTACGTCCCTTTGTGTCTCGCTGCTCCTCACCCCCAGCTGGGAGACGGGGTGGTGGAACGTGGTGTGTGTGGGCACTGGAGGAACACCTGCTGTAACTATAAGTCAAACCCCATCCATGTCAAAGCCTGTCCTGGAAACTACTACGTCTACAAGTTTGTCCAACCAATTAATTGTTACTTGGCTTATTGTGCAGGTATGTAACCAATGTGGACTGCTTGTAATTACTTTGTTTGAAATTGGTTTTGCTCCTGATCATACAAGCTCTTCCTCATGCTTCAGGTAGGATGTGATGTTGTTTGTGGACATGTTGTTTCTGGTAAATGTATATCTGCAGTGCAGACGAGTCTGATAAGGAAATTCATGGACAATTTATAACACATATACATTGTAGTTTAACAAAATACAATAATACACAAGCATTCCAATTGACCTCATTTGTTTATTGACTTTGACCATTTTTTAATCAGCTGCTTAACTCGTGTTGCTGGTTTACCTCTCTCTTCCCAGTTCGTCAAATGACCACCACCCTTCCTCCAACCACCACCTCCACCCTTCCTCCAACCACCACCTCCACCCTTCCTCCAACCACCACCTCCACCACCAGTAAGTGTAATCACCTGGATTTATGAGTGGACAGAATTAAGTGTCTTAAACTAGACAAAAGGAGCAGAAGGCAACACATGAACTTTGACATGTAAGCAGGATAAATCATATATGTGTACGGTATGTCTAGACAGTATCTGTAAAAGAAAGGGATTAAACATTTGATATTTTGGCAGTTAATTATTTATTTATTAACTTTCGCTTCTCTCTGTCTTTCTTTCTCTCATTCCCTCTTTTTTTTAAAGTCACCCCACAGGTGGTGTGTGGGAGGAGCTTCCTTGATGTGGGTCTCCTCAAGTCTCAGCTGGCAGCCAAACATCTGGACTCCTCCTCTGTTCACCTGGCCAACGCCCGCTGCTCCTCCCAGGAGATTAACGGGACGGTTTGGTTCCAGATGGAGCGCTGGGAGGGCAGCTGTGGAACCACTCTGACGGTGAGGAGACGGTTACTCTACCAGTCTGCCTGTTTCTGCCTGATTGATCAACCCTGCACAGGCTGGGCCACTCATATTGTCCTCTTCCTTCTCTCTCCAGACCAACGGCAGCCACGCCATCTACTCAAACAGTCTGTACGTCTACCCGGTCAGTGAGACCTTGGTTCAACCCCTGAGGATCCCTTTCTCCTGCTGCTATCCTCTGGAGACAGTGGCCAGCCTGGATGTGGCCATCAAACCATACCTGGAGTAGGTGGACCCTCACAAACTCAAACATTGACACACTTAGTTTCCAATTTTACTTGTGTGATCTAATTTTGTTGTTTACTTGTTCCATATCTTGTCAGACTTGAAGGTGCGGTGAAAGAAGAGGGTGCCCAGGCCAAGGCCTCCATGTCTCTGTTCAGTGATGCCAACTACACAGTTCCTTACTCTGCAGGCCCGGTCATTCTGCCCCTGGGCTCCATCCTGCATGTGGGCGTGTCTGTTGAAGAGACGGACGCTAAGGCCTTTGTGGTCGTTCTGGAGGACTGCTACGCCACCCACTCCCCTGATCCTGATGACCTCCTGAAACACTTCCTCATCCAACACAAGTATGTAAGCCTGGAGAGAGGAAAATAAGTATATGTATGTGTTTTTATGTTTGTCTAACCCCCCTGTTCCTCCAGGTGTCCCGCCAACCGTCGCCAGGTGACCGTGGAGGAAAGTGGCTTGTCCCTCCAGGCTCGCTTCTCTGCGCTGCTGTTCCTGTTCCAGGGGGACTACAGGGACGTCTACCTGCACTGCAGCCTCAACCTGTGTGACCAGAGGAACTCCTCCTGCTCTCCTGTGAGTCCTCCCACCCTCCTTCCTGGTCTCTCTGACTCTCTGGTCTCTCTGACTCTCTGGTCTCTCTGACTCTCTATGACTCTCTGTCACTATGACTCTCTTGTCACTATGACTCTCTGGTCTCTCTGACTTTCTGGTCTTTCTGACTCTCTGACTCTCTGGTCTCTCTGACTCTCTGGTCTCTCTGGTCTCTCTGACTCTCTGACTCCCTGGTCTCTCTGACTCTCTGGTCTCTCTGACTCTCTGGTCTCTCTGACTCTCTGGTCTCTCTGACTCTCTGGTGTCTCTCCACAGATGTGTTCAGGAAGGTCTGTCCGTTCTGTCGACAAACTCGTACCCCTCAAGCCCGTCACCATCGGACCAATCACCTGTGAGTAAAAACCACAGCATGACGACTCCTGATGTTGTCATAGTAACGGTCTCCCTGGTAACACTGTGTTTGTCCCTGACCTCTGACCTCCAGTGGCCCAGAGTCTGGAGTGAGCTGATGAAGTCACACCTCCCTCAGAACGGCTGCATGACCATCCCTATGGCAACCAGCTCAGGCTCTCTCCGGTCTCCTTAAAATGTTAACCCTGGAAATGATGACAGAACACCCTGCAAATTATTAACTATAAGCATTAAATTGTGGGTTACGGTTTATAAAGGTTTTGCATTCTATAATTAGTCATTTTTACTATAGGGAATAGTGGGAACACTGGGTAATAAATATACTAAATCAACGTACTACTTTTCCTTTAACTTAATCATGTATCTGGAAACCAAAGCAGGGATTGTTTGTGTAATAATCAAGGCTTGATGAAATCTGTCTCTAATAAAGAAATGAAGATTATAATCTAATTTTTACTGTCATCCATTCATCATCAGATGTATGCGTTGCGAACCTCAACCACAGTTTGTTAGTAAAGGTTATTATTAAAGGTTATTATTAACCTTTGTTTCCAGACTCATCCACACCCCTGAATGAACAAGTACATGGACCTTCTTTATAAGGCTTTCACAACATTCGATTCAATCAAATCAAAATGTATAGACCCCTTATCAGTCTACGTCACACAGCGTCACTCCCCGCTCTACTGCGCGTGTCCGCTGCAGAAAGAGACAAGAGCGACACGAGCCACATACATTTAGAAGACGAATTGACCGCCAATGTTACTGTAAACATAGTAGCTACTGTACTGACCACACGAGACAGGTATGACAGCTAGCTAGTTAGCTAATTTTGGGACAGAAATGGCAGAGATCAGTTACATTGGCAGCCTAAGTAGCTCGGACTGCATCGATTATCTCAACAAATTAGTAGTCTAAAAAACATCAACTTCAGCCGACCAAAGAGACATCTCATAGACTTACCCAAAGTCCATCACGCGCAAACACCCCAAAACAAACCAGGTAGACAAGAGTGTAATGACGCGCTGCTCCTCTGTAAACTATTATTGACAGCCGTCCACAGGTGATTGAGTGACTGACAAATGTATCAATGGGATTTGCCGATGGGCAGGCCCTGCATCTGACTGGCCCATAGGCACATCCAATTGGTAATACAATTGTCAATCAGTGATATTGATACTATTATTGGGTAGCAGCAAAGGCAAATACTCTTATGACTATACACTTACAAACCCTCTTTAGTGCACTAAGATATGTCCACATATGTCCTGAACATGATTGTCTGTGACATAACTGTAGGCATCCAGTGTCGTGTGGGACTTCAGGCTCTCTCGGGAATAGAGATGTGTGTCTCGATCAGGTATGAATGGATGTCCGGACACGGAAGTCGTCGGGGCCATTTCTTCTCATCATTTATCTACTCAACTGCCGGCAAGTCGGCAACGCGTCGCGTATGGGTCATTAAGACGTATCTCGTTCAATAGTGTTAATGTTTCCGCATAACCAATGTTATCACTCGCTGATAAACTGTTTTTAGTAAGCTGACAACGTCGCTATTTAGCACCATGGACCTATAAAGAAACACCGCAAGTGCAATATAACCAAACAGGTAACCATGGCAACCAGCCAAACAATTTTTCTTTCTGCAACGTGGCAGCGCGCGCATCCGCCGTGTTGATAAACAGAAAAGGGGTCTATTTGTATAGCCCTTTTTACACGCAAGCATGTCACAGAGGACTTCACATACGCCCATAGAGCTGCCCCTCAACCAACCTAAACCCTCAAGGAAGACAAGGAAAAACTCCCAGGAAAAACTCAATGCAAGAGAAAAAATGTAAGAAACCTTGGGAGGAGCAATTCAGTGAGGGATCCCCTCCTCCAGAGACGGTTGGTGAAAGAGAGGAGCAGAACACATTCAATGGGTTTGCTATCGGCGTTTCTCAAAGGCTAGAATTATTTGGCAGTTGGTTAGCATTTGCCAAAAATAATGCGCAGTTTTTCACCTAGCCTACCACTTGACAGCTTCGCTTGGAGTGGCCATGGGGTGGCCAAGCTAGCTCTAGAACCCTAACCACCACGTAGCGTCACCACGTCACGTCACCACGTGTCTGTATGTTAGCGTAGCGTAAGGGGTCCCATTCATAGATATATATAGAACACTAGATACGTCACGTCAATGTTGAGCTCCAGTCGGCTGACGGCACACGCGGCGGCCATCTTGGAGAGGTCAACCTGCTGCCTAGTGCATTACACCATATGGAAAATTCATACAAACATGTACCAAATTTGAGCCGTGATGGCTCAGTGAATGACACTAAAAACATCATAGTTGATGATCCATATTTGATTCTGAGTGGTAGGAAGATTTTTTAGGCTACTTAACAAATGTATGTAATGTAATGTAAAATGTATCTCACCTGTGGAAAGTGATTCCCTCTCGTCGGGTGTGTACTGAACGACGTTGTACACACCCAAAAGCAGCACAATGAACCGGCATTATTATCGCTGTCTGACAGTCGAGTACATACAGACCCAATGACGGATTACCGCATGGGCAAAGTGGGCAAATGTCCAGGGCCCTGGCCAATGGGGGGGCCCTTGATTTTAATAAATCAATTGGCCAAGCCTTTGGTCATCAAAGGAATTTGAATGTTTTTGATTTGCAAAATATATACATTGATTTTTTTTTAAATAAATCCATCACAGGACGTGACGTGAATGTGTGAATCATGAATGTCGTATTGCTTGGTCAACGGTCAATTTCACCGTGAAAATGGAGAAACGGGTGCTAAGCGGGTCGGCAAAGCGTAAACGAAAGAAGGAAAAAGAAACTAAAGATACTGCCTTAGTACAACAGATACCGTCCATCTCAACATTTTTTAACAAAAAGCGAGAACAAGGTGAGGCTGCGGAATTAATTAGCCTAGACAACGTCCACCCAGCACCAGCAGATGTTACAGCGCTGGATGCTACTCATGCAAGTGCTAAATCCTATCCTAGCCCGAGCGCGGAGTTGCCGTCCGAGACGAGCGGTGGAGCAGCAGCTCAGCCTCCACTTGCATTTGCCACTGCCAACGACGTCACCAGAGACTTTCTCACATCGCCTGTGAAGCAAACTGAAGAAATGGGGGTCGAAAATGAAATTGGGGATGCAGATCTCTGGTGTGAAACAGTCACCGATCCTGCGTTATGGGAAAACTATGCTAGTGACAAAGCTAAAACCATTCTCATTGAAAGAGGGGCCTCAACGTTTCAGAACAGACGAGCGAAATATCCCGCATCTGCAAGAGACTGTGGTATAGGTGGTCGGGTTCGCTCGTTAACAAATGAAATGTTGTGCAGCCGACTACCTAATGGACAACCCGCAACGCGAGAATGGCTGTTGTATTCACCATCATCTGGACATGTATTCTGCTTCGCCTGCAAACTTTTTGGGACAAAAAAGAATGCGTTTGTGGAGGGTTTTTGCGACTGGAAACATCCACACCGCATCTCTGAACACGAGAGGAACCCAGACCATATGTCCAACATGCTCATACTGATGAAGAGAATAAGCAGCACCGGGGCAATTGACTCAGCCATCATAAAGCAAACTTTGGATGCGAGGGAATATTGGAGGGACGTTCTGCGACGTGTTGTGGCAGTGATAAAGTTTCTAGGAGAAAGAGGACTGGCATTTAGAGGGAACGACGAGCTCCTTGAATCGCCACACAATGGGAACTACTTGGGGATTTTGGAATTAATTTCTAAATTTGACCCTTTTCTGGCAGAACATTTTAAGATGTATGGTCAAAAAGGCAGAGGAAGTGTTTCGTACCTATCGTCAACAACATGCGAGGAATTCATCGACTTGATGGGAGAAAAAACCAGGCAAGTGATTGCAGAGGAGCTTCGTGATGCAAAATATTTTTCTGTTATTGTTGACTCTACTCCTGACCTCTCTCATGTGGATCAGTTAACATTTATATTTAGATTTGTTAGCAAGCAAGGGAAAACAGTTGAGCGTTTTCTGGCTTTTGAGCCAATTCACAGCCATACAGGGCAAAGTTTGGCAGATTGTGTGGTTGCGATGGTAAACAGTCTTGGTCTCGAAATGTCAAATTGTAGAGGCCAATCATATGACAACGCTAGCAATATGTCAGGTCGCTACAATGGAGTGCAGGCGCACTTGAAGAAAATTAATCCATTAATCCATTACGTGCCTTGCGCTGCTCATTCCCTAAATTTAGTGGGCGTTAACAGCATAGAGGGCAGCAGTCCGGAGGTGGGACAGTATTTCGATCTACTGCAAAGCTTATATACATTCTGTTCTGCATCTACACATAGGTGGCAACGAGTTTTTAGGAACTCCGGGATAGATTTAACATTGAAGGCACTGTCAGACACTCGGTGGAGTTGTCGAGCTGACTCGACAAAAGCTCTCTGGCAAAATTATGGTAAAATTAGAGAGGCCTTAAAAAGTATATCAGTGGACGAAAACGAGAAAAGAGACACCCGAAGTGAAGCCAGCACACTCGGTGTCAAATTAGAAAAGCTCGAAACTGCATTCATGACACATTTTTGGAATACCATTCTTACTCGATTCCAATTGACAAGTTTACAGCTTCAAAAATCAGATATACATCTAATGACAGCGGTGCAGCTACTTAGGTCTCTGCGTGATTTTGTGTCAGCACAAAGAGATCGTTTTGAAGACTTTGAAAGGGAAGCGCTTGCGGTGCCAGGCGTGTGCCAGTCATACAAACATGACCTCCAGCGCAACAGAAAGCGCAAAAAATTTGACGACGAATGTAGAGCAGAACATCATGATTCAGATGCTGTATTCGATGGGAAAAGGAAATTCCACATAGACACGTTCAATACAGTTATTGACAAATTAGTAAGCTGTCTTGGCCATAGACTCGATGCATACACGCACCTATGTGACCTGTTCGGAGTTTTTTTCATGCCAGAGGCCGCATCCACCAGTGAGGTAACCGAAAAGGCAAACACGCTTTCGTGTTCATATCCCTCTGATTTAAACATAAATCTGGCAGGGGAACTCATTCACTTCAGGTCTTTCAGTAGAGCAGACGGAATGAACACACCTCCACCATCAAAGCTGTTGAAAATAATACTCGAATGTGGATTACAGTCCACATTCCCCAATGTATTCATTGCGTTAAAACTGTACCTGACCCTACCTGTCAGTAACTGCGAGGGAGAGCGGTCATTTTCTAAGCTGGCTAGAATCAAAAATGAACTTAGGACAAGGATGACACAGGGACGCCTTAACAATCTGTCCCTCATGGCCATTGAGTCTGAACTCGTCCGGGAGTTAGATTTCGATGGATTAATCAATGACTTTTCTTCCAAAAAGTCCAGGAAAAGACAGCTTATTTAGGTAGGCTAAGACATGTTTAACGGTGCCTGTTGACTCTGTAAGCAATAGCAGACCACTTCTGATGGTCATTTATTAATGGTTCACTTGCTATGCACTTTGCTGTGTTTTCCTCTTATAAATGTAGGCCTATGGTAACGATAAGATGTTCAAATTTTATGTTGGGCGATGTTAAAACATTTTTTTATGTTACAAACCTGTGAAAGTTTTTATAGGCTACATGTCTAAATAAAAAAAAACGCTTGACTCAGTAAGCAATAGCAGACCGCATTTTATTTTAATTTATTAATGGTTCACTTGCTATGCACTTTGCTGTGTTTTCCTCTTATAAATGTAGGCCTATGGTAACGATAAGATGTTAAAATTTTATGTTGGGCGATGTTAAAAAAAAATGTAATGTTACAAACCTGTGAAAGTTGTTAGCCTATAGGCTATGTGTGAATAAAAAAAAAGTCTCCATACGGCTCCCTTTTTAAATGTTACGTAGCCTATGCTTAGGCTTACTACTGATGATCCGCCAGATTCTGACTAACAGCCTCATGGAAATTATATTTTACAATTCTTTATATTTTAAACTAACAAAATTCGTTAAAGGAAGTGCTTTTAAAGTCATGATATTAACCTGACCGTTAAAGTTGAAAGTTTCTTTTGCAATTAGTTGTAATTTTTCCCACCACAACCGCAACCCTTTTAATTGAATCAGGTGTCAGTCACAATGAAAATATCTCTGTCTAATATTTATTGTTATCAAACTTATTAGGTTATTTCCCATTTAACTTGCAAAAAATCCCTTTTCTATTTTAGGCATATCTTTTTAAGTCAGATTTTTCTGACGATAGGATAGAGAGAGGGAGAGAGAGAAAACGGAGTTTGAGAATGTTGCTCATCACGTGAGCTGATGTTGCGATATGCGGTTTGAATTGAGAGCAAGCGTGTGTGCGCACTGTGAGAATACAGTAGGCTAAAAAGGCACGTTAAATCGCCAAAGAGCTCAACAAGCAGCACTGAATTCTAAGCCTCGACTCGTTATGTTGTGAGTCAGTCAACGTATCAGAGGCATGAATCGGCGCAGCGATCAGACAGTGGCTTCTCTGCTGTGGAGACGCGCTGCGTCGCTCAGACGGGGCTTTGAGTAGCCTATAGGCCCAGGCGCAATGAGTTATAATGTGCGACCAAATTCGGTGTGCTAGTGTGTGTATTTGCGTGTTGGTAGGGGTCCATGGCTGGTTTGTGTCCAGGGCCCGTGGTCATGTTAATCCGTCCCTGTACAGACCTCAGACTGATGCCCCACTCAATATGGCGACTCCGTGTGCCGCGGCTGAGAGGGGCGTGGCGTATCTAGTGTTCTATATATATCTATGGTCCCATTATCGTTCACCTAGCTCTCGACGCTCGTTAGAAATGTTACCAAAATGTCGTTATAATACAAATTAAAAACGTTACGTCACAGCATTGTACTTTAATATATAGATACAAACCTATATTATAACATTCCGGTTTTGAAATCCAATCAGGATATGCCTAGAAATGTTACTTTCCTGATTTTAGCAGTTAGCCAGGGGGTCCCATTATCGTCCATCCAACTTCAATGGAGAAATTACAGTTTGACGCTGCGGTAGGCAGATGCTACACATAGGCCTACGGTTTGAGAGCATATTTACATACTCAAATCTCAAAGTAATAAACTGTAATTTGGTGTGCAGCAATATAAGATGTGTACATATCGATGAGTTACTTTATTTCGTTGCTGCTGCATATGTTCTTTAAGAAATTAACGGAAGAAACGGTTGTGGACGATAATGGGGCCGTTGGAGATTTAGAGTGAACGATAATAGGACCCTACGCCTACGCTAACCACCAGTTAGTTAAGTGAGTGTCCCAATTCTCTTAGAACGAAGGGGAAGTGTTGTTCAACCCTTCAAACAATCCCTTCAAACGGAGTGCGATCAGAGTCACACTACGGCTGAAGGGAAAGATTACATTTCCCAGGATGCCTTGCGAACACCTTGGTAACCGGCTGACTCCAAAAAATAAGTTTACAAATGTTGTATATCTTCGCAAATAACTATTAAAAAAATGTGAAACACATCGGGATATCTAGCTGATCATTATGCAAAATAATATTCCTTACAGTTGAGTAGAATACGATTGTTAGAAAAAGATCGCTATTTCACAAATGAACGTCTGTCTATGCAGCTGAGAGTAGCCGAGTAACGTTAACGTTAGCCAACGTTAGGATGTAAAAAAACGCAATTTTATTATGACAGGTGGGTAAATATGTTTGCCAAAACCTGAATACCTGACGTGTGTTCAAATTCGCAAACATAGGAACACTGTTTGCCTTGAGTTTTTGGCAAACGTAGCTAGCTACAGTGGAGCTGGATATGAGATACTAATGACGCAATGACGCATAGAGTGGTGTCCGATTTCGTAGGTAAAGATTTCAATCACTTCACACTTCACACTCCGTTGTGAAGGGGCACACCCCAGTGAACGAAGTGTGAAGTGCTAGGGTGAAGTGGGAGTATTGGGACGCAGCCTTAGCCTGTCCTGAATCAGCAGGTTAGTTTTGCAGCATCGGTTGCCATAGTATCTGATCCATGTGTGGACAGAGTCATGGAACATTATGACAGACAGTTTAAGTGAACTACGTTTTTCAGACAGAACATTTGTAAATCAGTCAAATTCGACTAAACACAAAAAGAGGGTGAATACTTATATATATAATACATTCAGGCCTGATGTGAAATTGTGGAGAAGTGAAATGACCAGAGCAAACATAAAGCCAAAAGGAGGGGTAAAGGAGGGGAAAAAAACAAGGAGATAAACCAGGAAGTTAATGCATGATGACATATCTATTTTCTGGGGGGGGAAATCAGCATCTTTAAGTGTTCAGCAACGCAGAAGCAGACTGAAGCGTTAAGTTAGAAACTGCTGTAACTTGTGGTTACAAAACGACCCCACTGCTTGTTTGAGCCCTGCGGATGACGTGTTACATTATACAGTATATCAAGTCTGGGACCTCCTATTAATATGCTATTACTGCTCCTTACAATATTTTTTACTAATGTCGTTATTCTGCGGGCCTGTGGGTCTCCCTCCACTTTGCAGTCTCACACACACTGTGTTTCCAGACTCATCCACACCCCTGACAGAGCCTGCAGTCTCACACACACTGTGCTTCCAGACTCATCCACACCCCTGACAGAGCCTGCAGTCCCACACACACTGTGTTTCCAGACTCATCCACACCCCTGACAGAGCCTGCAGTCTCACACACACTGTGTTTCCAGACTCATCCACACCCCTGACAGAGCCTGCAGTCTCACACACACTGTGTTTCCAGACTCATCCACACCCCTGACAGAGCCTGCAGTCTCACACACACTGTGTTTCCAGACTCATCCACACCCCTGACAGAGCCTGCAGTCTCACACACACTGTGTTTCCAGACTCATCCACACCCCTGACAGAGCCTGCAGTCTCACAGACACTGTGTTTCCAGACTCATCCACACCCCTGACAGAGCCTGCAGTCTTACACACACTGTGTTTCCAGACTCATCCACACCCCTGACAGAGCCTGCAGTCTCACACACACTGTGCTTCCAGACTCATCCACACCCCTGACAGAGCCTGCAGTCTTACACACACTGTGTTTCCAGACTCATCCACACCCCTGACAGAGCCTGCAGTCTCACACACACTGTGTTTCCAGACTCATCCACACCCCTGACAGAGCCTGCAGTCTCACACACACTGTGTTTCCAGACTCATCCACACCCCTGACAGAGCCTGCAGTCTCACACACACTGTGTTTCCAGACTCATCCACACCCCTGACAGAGCCTGCAGTCTCACACACACTGTGTTTCCAGACTCATCCACACCACTGACAGAGCCTACAGTCTCACACACACTGTGTTTCCAGACTCATCCACACCCCTGACAGAGCCTGCAGTCTCACACACACTGTGTTTCCAGACTCATCCCCACCCCTGACAGAGCCTGCAGTCTCACACACACTGTGTTTCCAGACTCATCCACACCACTGACAGAGCCTGCAGTCTCACACACACTGTGTTTCCAGACTCATCCACACCTCTGACAGAGCCTGCAGTCCCACACACACTGTGTTTCCAGACTCATCCACACCCCTGACAGAGCCTGCAGTCTCACACACACTGTGTTTCCAGACTCATCCACACCCCTGACAGAGCCTGCAGTCTCACACACACTGTGTTTCCAGACTCATCCACACCCCTGACAAAGCCTGCAGTCTCACACACACTGTGTTTCCAGATTCATCCACACCTCTGACAGAGCCTGCAGTCTCACACACACTGTGTTTCCAGACTCATCCACACCCCTGACAAAGCCTGCAGTCTCACACACACTGTGTTTCCAGACTCATCCACACCCCTGACAGAGCCTGCAGTCTCACACACACTTTGTTTCCAGACTCATCCACACCCCTGACAGAGCCTGCAGTCTCACAGACACTGTGTTTCCAGACTCATCCACACCCCTGACAGAGCCTGCAGTCTCACAGACACTGTGTTTCCAGACTCATCCACACCCCTGACAGAGCCTGCAGTCTCACAGACACTGTGTTTCCAGACTCATCCACACCCCTGACAGAGCCTGCAGTCTCACACACACTGTGTTTCCAGACTCATCCACACCCCTGACAGAGCCTGCAGTCTCACACACACTGTGTTTCCAGACTCATCCACACCCCTGACAGAGCCTGCAGTCTTACACACACTGTGTTTCCAGACTCATCCACACCCCTGACAGAGCCTGCAGTCTCACACACACTTTGTTTCCAGACTCATCCACACCCCTGACAGAGCCTGCAGTCTCACAGACACTGTGTTTCCAGACTCATCCACACCCCTGACAGAGCCTGCAGTCTCACAGACACTGTGTTTCCAGACTCATCCACACCCCTGACAGAGCCTGCAGTCTCACACACACATTGTGTTTCCAGACTCATCCACACCCCTGACAAAGCCTGCAGTCTCACACACACTGTGCTTCCAGACTCATCCACACCCCTGACAGAGCCTGCAGTCTCACACACACTGTGTTTCCAGACTCATCCACACCCCTGACAGAGCCTGCAGTCTCACACACACTGTGTTTCCAGACTCATCCACACCCCTGACAGAGCCTGCAGTCTCACACACACTGTGTTTCCAGACTCATCCACACCCCTGACAGAGCCTGCAGTCTCACACACACTGTGTTTCCAGACTCATCCACACCCCTGACAGAGCCTGCAGTCTCACAGACACTGTGTTTCCAGACTCATCCACACCCCTGACAGAGCCTGCAGTCTCACACACACTGTGTTTCCAGACTCATCCACACCCCTGACAGAGCCTGCAGTCTCACAGACACTGTGTTTCCAGACTCATCCACACCCCTGACAGAGCCTGCAGTCTCACAGACACTGTGTTTCCAGACTCATCCACACCCCTGACAGAGCCTGCAGTCTCACACACACTGTGTTTCCAGACTCATCCACACCCCTGACAGAGCCTGCAGTCTCACACACACTGTGTTTCCAGACTCATCCACACCCCTGACAGAGCCTGCAGTCTCACACACACTGTGTTTCCAGACTCATCCACACCCCTGACAGAGCCTGCAGTCCCACACACACTGTGCTTCCAGACTCATCCACACCCCTGACAGAGCCTGCAGTCTTACACACACTGTGTTTCCAGACTCATCCACACCCCTGACAGAGCCTGCAGTCTCACAGACACTGTGTTTCCAGACTCATCCACACCCCTGACAGAGCCTGCAGTCTTACACACACTGTGTTTCCAGACTCATCCACACCCCTGACAGAGCCTGCAGTCTCACACACACTGTGTTTCTAGACTCATCCACACCCCTGACAGAGCCTGCAGTCTCACACACACTGTGTTTCCAGACTCATCCACACCCCTGACAGAGCCTGCAGTCTCACAGACACTGTGTTTCCAGACTCATCCACACCCCTGACAGAGCCTGCAGTCTCACAGACACTGTGTTTCCAGACTCATCCACACCCCTGACAGAGCCTGCAGTCTCACACACACTGTGTTTCCAGACTCATCCACACCCCTGACAGAGCCTGCAGTCTCACACACACTGTGTTTCCAGACTCATCCACACCCCTGACAGAGCCTGCAGTCTCACACACACTGTGTTTCCAGACTCATCCACACCCCTGACAGAGCCTGCAGTCCCACACACACTGTGCTTCCAGACTCATCCACACCCCTGACAGAGCCTGCAGTCTTACACACACTGTGTTTCCAGACTCATCCACACCCCTGACAGAGCCTGCAGTCTCACAGACACTGTGTTTCCAGACTCATCCACACCCCTGACAGAGCCTGCAGTCTTACACACACTGTGTTTCCAGACTCATCCACACCCCTGACAGAGCCTGCAGTCTCACACACACTGTGTTTCTAGACTCATCCACACCCCTGACAGAGCCTGCAGTCTCACACACACTGTGTTTCCAGACTCATCCACACCCCTGACAGAGGCTGCGTTTGTAGCCCCGGGACATCTGCAAAGTCACCCCACAACTCAAATTCCTACTGTGTGAGTGTCTCTCAAAACCAGAGGAATATGCAAATAAGTTTGTGGAATTGTCTGTCTGTCAAGTTTCCTCGCCTCGAGGAAATACCAGTTATGCTTTGTACTCTGGGCCTCATGTTAAATTCCAAGCTACTTTGTGATCTCTACAAAGATAATCCACCATCCAGGCTGAACAAAACTCAAAAACAAACAAAGTTTACTCAAATGTGCTATTAAGTAAATATTACTGAATTATTTTTATTATATTTATGAAATGTTATGTACATAAACAGACACATCCAAGGTAGTGAAAATAATAGCATATTCTTCTGACCCTTCTGCCTCTAAGCACACACTGACCCTTCTGCCTCTAAGCACACACTGACCCTTCTGCCTCTAAGCACACACTGACCCTTCTGCCTCTAAGCACACACTGACCCTCTGCCTCTAAGCACACACTGACCCATCTGCCTCTAAGCACACACTGACCCTTCTGCCTCTAAGCACACACTGTCCCTTCTGCCTCTAAGCACACACTGACCCATCTGCCTCTAAGCACACACTGACCCTCTGCCTCTAAGCACACACTGACCCTTCTGCCTCTAAGCACACACTGACCCTTCTGCCTCTAAGCACACACTGACCCTTCTGCCTCTAAGCACACACTGACCCATCTGCCTCTAAGCACACACTGACCCTTCTGCCTCTAAGCACACACTGACCCATCTGCCTCTAAGCACACACTGACCCATCTGCCTCTAAGCACACACTGACCCTTCTGCCTCTAAGCACACACTGACCCTTCTGGCTCAAACTCCACACTGTGGAAGGTTACCTGAATACTTTCTCTCTCTGGATTTGGACTCACTAGTGGAGCAAGAAGTATAAATACAAAATAAGAGACCCGACAAACTCATGCATGTTGCATAC
Source organism: Mallotus villosus (assembly GCA_903064625.1). NCBI lineage: Eukaryota > Metazoa > Chordata > Actinopteri > Osmeriformes > Salangidae > Mallotus > Mallotus villosus. Next base: position 79,978 of record CAEFZP010000846.1, read on the forward strand.
ACACACACACCCACATACACACACACACCCACATACACACACATATACACATACACACGCATACACACACATCGCCTAATCACTCACTCAGCTAATCACACAACCTGACAAGGGGACATTTGTATGGAGAGAGATATGTCTCAAAAGTATTCGTAAATGCAAGTACCATGATCCACAAATGTTTCACGATTTACAAATGTGTTTTATTTTGAGACATATCTCTCTCCATACATTTGTGGTGCTGCAGTGGACCCCTGCAGTACCATGGACAGAGGCTGTGGGTACATCTTTAGCAGGGATCCTGCAGTGGACCCCTGCAGTACCATGGACAGAGGCTGTGGGTACATCTTTAGCAGGGATCCTGCAGTGGACCCCTGCAGTACCATGGACAGAGGCTGTGGGTACATCTTTAGCAGGGATCCTGCAGTGGACCCCTGCAGTACCATGGACAGAGGCTGTGGGTACATCTTTAGCAGGGATCCTGCAGTGGACCCCTGCAGTACCATGGACAGAGGCTGTGGGTACATCTTTAGCAGGGATCCTGCAGTGGACCCCTGCAGTACCATGGACAGAGGCTGTGGGTACATCTTTAGCAGGGATCCTGCAGTGGACCCCTGCAGTACCATGGACAGAGGCTGTGGGTATATCTTTAGCAGGGATCCTGCAGTGGACCCCTGCAGTACCATGGACAGAGGCTGTGGGTACATCTTTAGCAGGGATCCTGCAGTGGACCCCTGCAGTACCATGGACAGAGGCTGTGGGTACATCTTTAGCAGGGATCCTGCAGTGGACCCCTGCAGTACCATGGACAGAGGCTGTGGGTACATCTTTAGCAGGGATCCTGCAGTGGACCCCTGCAGTACCATGGACAGAGGCTGTGGGTACATCTTTAGCAGGGATCCTGCAGTGGACCCCTGCAGTACCATGGACAGCAGCCACTCTCTACAACCATTGATTTACTCATTTAACAGTCACTTTTATCCAAAGTGATGCATACATAGTGTGTCTGATAAGTACAGGACATTATTATGTCACAACCTCATTATATCTCAAACATCACTAACAGTTCAACTGCCGCCCAAAGGCCTAATCACTCAACCTGACAGGGGGACATTTGTGCTGTCAGGTATGAAGCAGGTATGATGCAACAGGTAAAGAACAGAAGCAGCAATCTGTGCTGTGATGTACACACACACACACACACACACACACACACACACACAAACATTCCCCAAAACAGGTTCTTGTGCAGAAGTGAATACACAACTCACATTCCTACTGTGCGTGTGATTAGACAAAAGATGAAAGTATGTATGCAAATTGTTTGACATTTAAGAAACATTCTGAATGTTCCATGCCTCAAGCGAATATACCAGTCATGCTACAGTATGTGCCTTGTCTTTGAGTTCCAAGATATTTCGTGAAAGATAACCTGTAGCATGATCAGGGGCTTGGTTCTCAGCTGGTGACAAGGAGACACAAACAGGTTCAGGATCTAGCCCCAAAATAATGGCTTTGTGTTAAATGAACAAGGAAGTAGGGTATTTGCTGCACAAAAATAAATGTATTCTTCTACTGGACCATCCAGGGCATTGGGACTGTGTGTTTTCTCTTTGTACTATCTGGTCCTGGACACCTCCTCCTCTCTCTCATCCTCTCTCTCACCTCGCCACACTCTCCCTGCCCCTGGAATTCAGGTCCACATTCTCTGAATAACCCTAAAAGCAACAGGTGTATGTTTATCACTTCCCACCTGACAGAGAACATACCTCCGTGTGCCGACCGCAGGCAGGTGCAGAACAGAATAAAAAGGCCCATTTGAGGCACCATCAGTGTCTTCACTTTGTCTGAGGAGGAGAGAGCAGTGTGATCAGATCTACTTTCTAGTGGATGTAAGTACTACAGTAATATCTGCCTGGGTATTTCATTGCGATTCTATATTTGCATTTGCTTGACTTTATTGGCAACACCGATGAATACAAAATTACAAATGTTCAAATATGGATATAAAATCCAAATGTTATTGTTTCTGGTTTAGCTGTATTCTCAAATTTAAAACGAAACGTAATGCTTTTACTAAGGCATGCAGGAACACAATTATTTAAGGCTGGACCAGGGACCTGCTTACAAAACGTAACTAATGCTGGACTCTTTCTGGTACTGAAATTACAGCTACAGAACCTTCGACTAATAATAGCTATGTTTTGGGGAACGAGATGCACATTCTGACACCCTTCAAGTAGTGCAAACACTGTGGGATGAGTGAGTTTGATGACAATAGTGCACCTTGATAGCAAGAAAACTAACTAACCTGAGCTTGTATCGCTCATATGTGAATGTTTGTTTGTTTTTAAGGTTTGTTGTCTGATGAGAATGAAGCCTGTCATGATGATGATGTCAGAGGGTCTGTTGTTACTGCTGGTCATACAAGCTCTTCCTCATGCTTCAGGTAGGACGTGAAGATGTAAATCAGCTGACAAGTTTGATAAGGAAATTCATGGACAATTTATATCACATATACTGTATACATAGTTTAATAAAATACAACGATACACAATCATTCAAATTGATTTCACTGCCAGAATTTAATCGGTGTAAAAATGTGATCGCAACGGCAGTTAATCGGCTGTCGGGGAACATATCAAACTCAAAATCTACAGGTTTAGCCTTGGATACATCTTTTAGGATTCTCACAACTATAAACAGTATTTTTATAACATTTCTCAATATGTATTGCAACCAACATTTTATTGCAGTAAGGGGTAAGTGTCTACATATATTAATATACGTATATTAATTTTGAATTTTTCTAGCAGGCGCTAGTTGATGAGATAAGAACAGGAGGTGGAGGCCAACATTCTGGTACCAGATTCTCAGGCTACATTTTGGCTACATAAGGGAGTCAGGTTGCAGAGTGGTTAGGGCTAGTTATCATAAAGTTGTCGGTTCGATTCCTGGCTGTGCAAAATGACGTTGTGTCCTTGGGCAAGGCACTTCATCCTACTTGCCTCAGGGGAAATGTCCCTGAACTTACTGTAAATCGCTCTGGATAAGAGCGTCGGGTAAAATGACAAAAACAAATATATATATAATAAGGCTTTCACAACGTTCGATCAAATGCGTTTGCTTCCTGTGTTTCACATAGCCTAGAAGTAGGCAGTTTGTTAGCCTTTGCCCAAAATGATGCGTTATTTTTCACCCTACCACTTGACACCTTGGGGTGGCCAGAGGGGTGGCCAAGCTACACTCTAGGATGGCCTCCACCACGTATATCCGCGCGTGGAGTACCCGGGTTATTTCAGGAAAGAATTACGTGACCTGGTTTCGCCGTTCGCGACAGGAAGCTTTGACTGTATCGTCTCGATTTTTGCAGATAGCTACATTATGTACCAGTTAAGCTAAATATAGATATCTTGTTTGGCCAATTTGGTCGATTGTGGAAGAAAGTCCAGCCTGTTAAGTTTTCGCATGGCTATAGTTTTTGGAGGGGGGAATTCAGTTTTTTCCGAAAGTTATTATGTTTCAAATCTGTCGGCTGTTCTACATTGCCCACATACTTATGCATGTTTCTAAGTTTTCCTCTATCTTGTAGTGTTTGAAGTGTTTGAAAATGTTGTCTGATGAAGTATGGTGGGAGAATAATTTTTTTAAATTGCTGTATGATATCAACTTGAAAATGGATGATTTTCCTTAAATAATTATACATGTATTTATATCGTTAAAAAGCCCTAGTTTTTTTCTTCAATATGGTATGGTAGTTTAGGTGTATGATTTAATTAGAAAGTTTAATGTAAGTGTGAATATGAATATGAATATCATATTCTAGCACTGATTGTAATTTTAGGAATTTGGACTCTGAGGCTGGAAAGGGTTAATAATGACACACACTCAAACACACACACACACACACACACACACACGCACACGCACACGCAAACAAACACGCACACGCACACGCACACACACACACACACACTTGTCACAAGGAGAAGCAGAATACAGGTAACACCTAGTGGAGAAACACGGCACTCCAACACAGAATCATACCTAAAGCAGGACAGGGGTTAAAGACAATGAGCCATGACAGGTGTGTGCTTGTTGAAAGACGTTTCATTATTTATATCAACTTAGCCATGTCGGCATTGTTACAAACGTTCCCAAACATAGAAATTAAGATGAGCTGATTAGTGTATTTTTTATTCAATCTTTCATAAATGTGTCGGCATACAATTGATCTTGCAAGTCTTCCGTCAACATTGAATTTATTCACATTCGCTCTATTAAAACCGTTTTTACTGTTGCTCGCAAACAGGAAATGAACACACATAATCTAGTAATGATGTGATCGTAATGCAACTTTCTCTGGGCTGCTCTCTGTACTTTGTAGCTGTCGATCCTCTGAGATTGGTCAACGGTAACCCTGACAACCCTGCCTGCTCTGGGAGAGTGGAGATCTACCACCAGGGCCAGTGGGGGACGGTGTGTGATGACATCTGGGACCTGCAGGATGCCCAGGTGGTGTGCAGACAGCTGGGCTGTGGCAGCGCCATCTCTGCTACTTTACGTGCCAGCTTCGGCCAGGGCAGCGGGAACATCTGGCTGGACGATGTCGGGTGTTCGGGGTCCGAGTCCTCCCTGACAGAGTGCAGCCATGCAGGCTTCGGCTCAAGCGACTGTGGACATGGTGAAGATGCCGGGGTCGTCTGTGAGGGTGAGTGTTAAATCCTCCATGTTTCAATTGCAGGGCTGTGAAATGATTGACACACAAAACACACATTTCACCAATGAACCCAAAGTTACCAGCAACCAGTGAGTTCAAACCTATTCAGGATCGTATTTGTATTCTATTCATTTTTTCTGTTACTAAACAAGTTACAAAAACTTGGATTACTACATCTACAAGTTTGTCTAACCAAATTGTTGTCATTGACCTATTTTGCAGGTTTGAAGCCATTTAAAACTGCATGTATTTGCAATGTTTTGGTTCATAGTTGACATTCATTGCCTCTCAGTAAACATAGAACTTTCTGTCACTATTGACGAGCACCTCGTATAAACGGGTCGTCATTCTTTCTGTTTTCATTTAGAATAACACTCAGCTGTTTCAGACCAGTCTTGTTGTTTACCTTTCTTCCACAGTGAGTGGAGGGCTCTCCACCACCACCACCCCTCCTCCCACCACCACCCTGGTACCCACCACCCCTTCAGCAGCGGAGGGGGAGTTACGTCTGGCTGGGGGAAACAGTTCTTGCTCTGGCAGAGTGGAGATCTACCACCAGGGCCAGTGGGGGACGGTGTGTGATGACATCTGGGACCTGCAGGATGCCCAGGTGGTGTGCAGACAGCTGGGCTGTGGCAGCGCCATCTCTGCTACTTCACGTGCCAGCTTCGGCCAGGGCAGCGGGAACATCTGGCTGGACGATGTCAGGTGTTCGGGGTCCGAGTCCTCCCTGACAGAGTGCAGCCATGCAGGCTTCGGCTCAAGCAACTGTGGACACTTTGAAGATGCCGGGGTCGTCTGTGAGGGTGAGTGTGAGAGGCTTGGTAACGCACACGAGACAGTCTGGCAGAGAGAGACCCAGAAGACTGAGTTATAGAGGTGGACAGTCAGACTGCTTAGTAATGACACACACCTGTAACGAGGAGGAGCAGAGTACAGGTGACACCTAGTGGAGAAACACGGCACTCCAACACAGAATCATAACTAAAGCAGGACAGGGGTTAAAGACAATGAGCCATGACAGGTGTGTGCTTGTTGAAAGACGTTTCATTATGTGTGTATCAACTTAGCCATGTTGGCATAGTTACAAACATGCTCAAACAAAGACATTAAGATGAGCTGATTTGTATATTTTTCATTCAATCTTTCATAAATGTGTCGGCATACAATTGATCTGGCAGGTCTTCCGTCAACATTGAATTTATTCACATTCGATCTATTCAAACCGTTTTACTGTTGCTCGCAAACAGGAAATGAACACACGTAATCTAGTAATGATGTGATTGTAATGCAACTTTCTCTGGGCTGCTGTCTGTACTTTGTAGCTAGTGCTCATCTGAGATTGGTCAACGGTTACTCTGGCAACCCTGCCTGCTCCGGGAGAGTGGAGATCTACCACCAGGGCCAGTGGGGGACGGTGTGTGATGACATCTGGGACCTGCAGGATGCCCAGGTGGTGTGCAGACAGCTGGGCTGTGGCAGCGCCATCTCTGCTACTTCACGTGCCAGCTTCGGCCAGGGCAGCGGGAACATCTGGCTGGACGATGTCGGGTGTTCGGGGTCCGAGTCCTCCCTGACAGAGTGCAGCCATGCAGGCTTCGGCTCAAGCGACTGTGGACACGGTGAAGATGCCGGGGTCGTCTGTGAGGGTGAGTGTTAAATCCTCCATGTTTCAATTGCAGGGCTGTGAAATGATTGACACACAAAACACACATTTCACCAATGAACCCAAAGTTACCAGCAACCAGTGAGTTCAAACCTATTCAGGATCGTATTTGTATTCTATTCATTTTTTCTGTTACTAAACAAGTTACAAAAACTTGGATTACTACATCTACAAGTTTGTCTAACCAAATTGTTGTCATTGACCTATTTTGCAGGTTTGAAGCCATTTAAAACTGCATGTATTTGCAATGTTTTGGTTCATAGTTGACATTCATTGCCTCTCAGTAAACATAGAACTTTCTGTCACTATTGACGAGCACCTCGTATAAACGGGTCGTCATTCTTTCTGTTTTCATTTAGAATAACACTCAGCTGTTTCAGACCAGTCTTGTTGTTTACCTTTCTTCCACAGTGAGTGGAGGGCTCTCCACCACCACCACCCCTCCTCCCACCACCACCCTGGTACCCACCACCCCTTCAGCAGCGGAGGGGGAGTTACGTCTGGCTGGGGGAAACAGTTCTTGCTCTGGCAGAGTGGAGATCTACCACCAGGGCCAGTGGGGGACGGTGTGTGATGACATCTGGGACCTGCAGGATGCCCAGGTGGTGTGCAGACAGCTGGGCTGTGGCAGCGCCATCTCTGCTACTTCACGTGCCAGCTTCGGCCAGGGCAGCGGGAACATCTGGCTGGACGATGTCAGGTGTTCGGGGTCCGAGTCCTCCCTGACAGAGTGCAGCCATGCAGGCTTCGGCTCAAGCAACTGTGGACACTTTGAAGATGCCGGGGTCGTCTGTGAGGGTGAGTGTGAGAGGCTTGGTAACGCACACGAGACAGTCTGGCAGAGAGAGACCCAGAAGACTGAGTTATAGAGGTGGACAGTCAGACTGCTTAGTAATGACACACACCTGTAACGAGGAGGAGCAGAGTACAGGTGACACCTAGTGGAGAAACACGGCACTCCAACACAGAATCATAACTAAAGCAGGACAGGGGTTAAAGACAATGAGCCATGACAGGTGTGTGCTTGTTGAAAGACGTTTCATTATGTGTGTATCAACTTAGCCATGTTGGCATAGTTACAAACATGCTCAAACAAAGACATTAAGATGAGCTGATTTGTATATTTTTCATTCAATCTTTCATAAATGTGTCGGCATACAATTGATCTGGCAGGTCTTCCGTCAACATTGAATTTATTCACATTCGATCTATTCAAACCGTTTTACTGTTGCTCGCAAACAGGAAATGAACACACGTAATCTAGTAATGATGTGATTGTAATGCAACTTTCTCTGGGCTGCTGTCTGTACTTTGTAGCTAGTGCTCATCTGAGATTGGTCAACGGTTACTCTGGCAACCCTGCCTGCTCCGGGAGAGTGGAGATCTACCACCAGGGCCAGTGGGGGACGGTGTGTGATGACATCTGGGACCTGCAGGATGCCCAGGTGGTGTGCAGACAGCTGGGCTGTGGCAGCGCCATCTCTGCTACTTCACGTGCCAGCTTCGGCCAGGGCAGCGGGAACATCTGGCTGGACGATGTCGGGTGTTCGGGGTCCGAGTCCTCCCTGACAGAGTGCAGCCATGCAGGCTTCGGCTCAAGCGACTGTGGACATGGTGAAGATGCCGGGGTCGTCTGTGAGGGTGAGTGTTAAATCCTCCATGTTTCAATTGCAGGGCTGTGAAATGATTGACACACAAAACACACATTTCACCAATGAACCCAAAGTTACCAGCAACCAGTGAGTTCAAACCTATTCAGGATCGTATTTGTATTCTATTCATTTTTTCTGTTACTAAACAAGTTACAAAAACTTGGATTACTACATCTACAAGTTTGTCTAACCAAATTGTTGTCATTGACCTATTTTGCAGGTTTGAAGCCATTTAAAACTGCATGTATTTGCAATGTTTTGGTTCATAGTTGACATTCATTGCCTCTCAGTAAACATAGAACTTTCTGTCACTATTGACGAGCACCTCGTATAAACGGGTCGTCATTCTTTCTGTTTTCATTTAGAATAACACTCAGCTGTTTCAGACCAGTCTTGTTGTTTACCTTTCTTCCACAGTGAGTGGAGGGCTCTCCACCACCACCACCCCTCCTCCCACCACCACCCTGGTACCCACCACCCCTTCAGCAGCGGAGGGGGAGTTACGTCTGGCTGGGGGAAACAGTTCTTGCTCTGGCAGAGTGGAGATCTACCACCAGGGCCAGTGGGGGACGGTGTGTGATGACATCTGGGACCTGCAGGATGCCCAGGTGGTGTGCAGACAGCTGGGCTGTGGCAGCGCCATCTCTGCTACTTCACGTGCCAGCTTCGGCCAGGGCAGCGGGAACATCTGGCTGGACGATGTCAGGTGTTCGGGGTCCGAGTCCTCCCTGACAGAGTGCAGCCATGCAGGCTTCGGCTCAAGCAACTGTGGACACTTTGAAGATGCCGGGGTCGTCTGTGAGGGTGAGTGTGAGAGGCTTGGTAACGCACACGAGACAGTCTGGCAGAGAGAGACCCAGAAGACTGAGTTATAGAGGTGGACAGTCAGACTGCTTAGTAATGACACACACCTGTAACGAGGAGGAGCAGAGTACAGGTGACACCTAGTGGAGAAACACGGCACTCCAACACAGAATCATAACTAAAGCAGGACAGGGGTTAAAGACAATGAGCCATGACAGGTGTGTGCTTGTTGAAAGACGTTTCATTATGTGTGTATCAACTTAGCCATGTTGGCATAGTTACAAACATGCTCAAACAAAGACATTAAGATGAGCTGATTTGTATATTTTTCATTCAATCTTTCATAAATGTGTCGGCATACAATTGATCTGGCAGGTCTTCCGTCAACATTGAATTTATTCACATTCGATCTATTCAAACCGTTTTACTGTTGCTCGCAAACAGGAAATGAACACACGTAATCTAGTAATGATGTGATTGTAATGCAACTTTCTCTGGGCTGCTGTCTGTACTTTGTAGCTAGTGCTCATCTGAGATTGGTCAACGGTTACTCTGGCAACCCTGCCTGCTCCGGGAGAGTGGAGATCTACCACCAGGGCCAGTGGGGGACGGTGTGTGATGACATCTGGGACCTGCAGGATGCCCAGGTGGTGTGCAGACAGCTGGGCTGTGGCAGCGCCATCTCTGCTACTTCACGTGCCAGCTTCGGCCAGGGCAGCGGGAACATCTGGCTGGACGATGTCGGGTGTTCGGGGTCCGAGTCCTCCCTGACAGAGTGCAGCCATGCAGGCTTCGGCTCAAGCGACTGTGGACATGGTGAAGATGCCGGGGTCGTCTGTGAGGGTGAGTGTTAAATCCTCCATGTTTCAATTGCAGGGCTGTGAAATGATTGACACACAAAACACACATTTCACCAATGAACCCAAAGTTACCAGCAACCAGTGAGTTCAAACCTATTCAGGATCGTATTTGTATTCTATTCATTTTTTCTGTTACTAAACAAGTTACAAAAACTTGGATTACTACATCTACAAGTTTGTCTAACCAAATTGTTGTCATTGACCTATTTTGCAGGTTTGAAGCCATTTAAAACTGCATGTATTTGCAATGTTTTGGTTCATAGTTGACATTCATTGCCTCTCAGTAAACATAGAACTTTCTGTCACTATTGACGAGCACCTCGTATAAACGGGTCGTCATTCTTTCTGTTTTCATTTAGAATAACACTCAGCTGTTTCAGACCAGTCTTGTTGTTTACCTTTCTTCCACAGTGAGTGGAGGGCTCTCCACCACCACCACCCCTCCTCCCACCACCACCCTGGTACCCACCACCCCTTCAGCAGCGGAGGGGGAGTTACGTCTGGCTGGGGGAAACAGTTCTTGCTCTGGCAGAGTGGAGATCTACCACCAGGGCCAGTGGGGGACGGTGTGTGATGACATCTGGGACCTGCAGGATGCCCAGGTGGTGTGCAGACAGCTGGGCTGTGGCAGCGCCATCTCTGCTACTTCACGTGCCAGCTTCGGCCAGGGCAGCGGGAACATCTGGCTGGACGATGTCAGGTGTTCGGGGTCCGAGTCCTCCCTGACAGAGTGCAGCCATGCAGGCTTCGGCTCAAGCAACTGTGGACACTTTGAAGATGCCGGGGTCGTCTGTGAGGGTGAGTGTGAGAGGCTTGGTAACGCACACGAGACAGTCTGGCAGAGAGAGACCCAGAAGACTGAGTTATAGAGGTGGACAGTCAGACTGCTTAGTAATGACACACACCTGTAACGAGGAGGAGCAGAGTACAGGTGACACCTAGTGGAGAAACACGGCACTCCAACACAGAATCATAACTAAAGCAGGACAGGGGTTAAAGACAATGAGCCATGACAGGTGTGTGCTTGTTGAAAGACGTTTCATTATGTGTGTATCAACTTAGCCATGTTGGCATAGTTACAAACATGCTCAAACAAAGACATTAAGATGAGCTGATTTGTATATTTTTCATTCAATCTTTCATAAATGTGTCGGCATACAATTGATCTGGCAGGTCTTCCGTCAACATTGAATTTATTCACATTTCGATCTATTCAAACCGTTTTACTGTTGCTCGCAAACAGGAAATGAACACACGTAATCTAGTAATGATGTGATTGTAATGCAACTTTCTCTGGGCTGCTGTCTGTACTTTGTAGCTAGTGCTCATCTGAGATTGGTCAACGGTTACTCTGGCAACCCTGCCTGCTCCGGGAGAGTGGAGATCTACCACCAGGGCCAGTGGGGGACGGTGTGTGATGACATCTGGGACCTGCAGGATGCCCAGGTGGTGTGCAGACAGCTGGGCTGTGGCAGCGCCATCTCTGCTACTTCACGTGCCAGCTTCGGCCAGGGCAGCGGGAACATCTGGCTGGACGATGTCGGGTGTTCGGGGTCCGAGTCCTCCCTGACAGAGTGCAGCCATGCAGGCTTCGGCTCAAGCGACTGTGGACACAGTGAAGATGCCGGGGTCGTCTGTGAGGGTGAGTGTTAAATCCTCCATGTTTCAATTGCAGGGCTGTGAAATGATTGACACACAAAACACACATTTCACCAATGAACCCAAAGTTACCAGCAACCAGTGAGTTCAAACCTATTCAGGATCGTATTTGTATTCTATTCATTTTTTCTGTTACTAAACAAGTTACAAAAACTTGGATTACTACATCTACAAGTTTGTCTAACCAAATTGTTGTCATTGACCTATTTTGCAGGTTTGAAGCCATTTAAAACTGCATGTATTTGCAATGTTTTGGTTCATAGTTGACATTCATTGCCTCTCAGTAAACATAGAACTTTCTGTCACTATTGACGAGCACCTCGTATAAACGGGTCGTCATTCTTTCTGTTTTCATTTAGAATAACACTCAGCTGTTTCAGACCAGTCTTGTTGTTTACCTTTCTTCCACAGTGAGTGGAGGGCTCTCCACCACCACCACCCCTCCTCCCACCACCACCCTGGTACCCACCACCCCTTCAGCAGCGGAGGGGGAGTTACGTCTGGCTGGGGGAAACAGTTCTTGCTCTGGCAGAGTGGAGATCTACCACCAGGGCCAGTGGGGGACGGTGTGTGATGACATCTGGGACCTGCAGGATGCCCAGGTGGTGTGCAGACAGCTGGGCTGTGGCAGCGCCATCTCTGCTACTTCACGTGCCAGCTTCGGCCAGGGCAGCGGGAACATCTGGCTGGACGATGTCGGGTGTTCGGGGTCCGAGTCCTCCCTGACAGAGTGCAGCCATGCAGGCTTCGGCTCAAGCGACTGTGGACACAGTGAAGATGCCGGGGTCGTCTGTGAGGGTAAGTGTTAAACACATACACATACTACATCAATTAACATTCTCAGACCTGTTCCAGGACATGTTCCTCAGTCTTTCTTTGTCTTAAATATTTATATTCTTCAACTTCTTTCACAACCACGATGCTACCACGACAACCACAGCTGCTCTCACACCCAACACAGCTGCTCCCACACCCACCATATATATATTTGTCATACCAATGTTCCCCTGTCCTGTGCTTCCCTGGGCTGCTGTCTGTAACCTACTTAATAGCTGGCGAACCTCTGAGATTGGTCAACGGTTACCCTGACAACCCTGACTGCTCCGGCAGAGTAGAGATCTACCACCAGGACCAGTCAATAATTGACACACAATACACATCTTACATCCTCCCAAGTCCTGTTCCAGGACACGTTCCCCAGTACTTCTCTGTCTTAAATTATCTTCATTATCTTCTTTTACAACAACGATGCTACCATGACAACCACAGCTGCTCCCATTATCACCACAGCTGCTCCCACGACAACCACAGCTGCTCCCACGACAACCACAGCTGCTCCCACGACCACTACAGCTGCTCCCACGACAACCACAGCTGCTCCCACGACAACCACAGCTGCTCCCACGACAACCACAGCTGCTCCCACGACAACCACAGCTGCTCCCACAACCACCACAGCTGGTACTGGTATTTCTCATGTTAATCATTTTTTTGTTGCCCCCCTCTACTTTGTTGTCTCTTCATTAACTCTATTTTCTCAATTTTCTTTCACAACACTCTCTCTCTCTCATTCTGTTTATAATTTCCTCTCTATGCTGAAGTCACCCCAGAGCTGGTGTGTGGGAGGAGCTACCTGGAGGTGGGTCTCCTCAAGTCTCAGCTAGCGGCTAAACGTCTGGACAACTCCTCTGCTCACCTGGCCAACCCTCGCTGCTCCTCCCAGGAGATTAACGGGACGGTGTGGTTCCAGATGGAGCGCTGGGAGGGCAGCTGTGGAACCACTCTGACGGTGAGTACATAGTTACACTACCAGTCTGTCCATCTTTGTTAGTTTGTCTGTATTCCAGCCTGCCTGCCTCTAAACATCTGTTGTCGTCCTCCTTCTCTCTCCAGACTAACGGAAGCCAAGCCATCTACTCCAACAGTCTGTTTATCTACACTGTCAGTGAGACCTTGGTTCGACCCCTGATAATCCCTTTCTCCTGTTCCTATTCTCTGGAGACAGTGGCCACCCTGGATGTGGCCATCAAACCATACCTGGAGTAGGTGGACCCTCACAAACTCAAACATTGACACACTCAGTTTCCAAGTTAAACTTGTTTGTTCTAACTTTGTTGTTCCATATCTTGTCAGTCTTGAAGGTGCGGTGAAAGAAGAGGGTGCCAAGGCCAAGACCTCCATGTCTCTGTTCCGTGATGCCAACTACACAGTTCCTTACACTGCAGGCCCGGTCACTCTGCCCCTGGGCTCCATCCTGCATGTGGGCGTGTCTGTTGAAGAGACAGACGCTGACTCCTTTGTGGTCGTTCCAGAGGACTGCTACGCCACCCACTCCCCTGACCCTGATGACCTCCTGAAATACTTTCTCATCCAGCACAAGTATGTGAGCCTGGATATTAAAATACGTTTGCATTAGTGAGTGTGTGTGTTTGTGTCTAAAACACATCATACCTCCAGGTGTCCCACCAACCGTCGCCAGGTGACCGTGGAGGAGAGTGGCTTGTCCCTCCAGGCTCGCTTCTCTGCGCTGCTGTTCCTGTTCCAGGGGGACTACAGGGACGTCTACCTGCACTGCAGCCTCAACCTGTGTGACCAGAGGAACTCCACCTGCTCTCCTGTGAGTCTTCCCACCCTATTTCCTGGTCTCTCTGGTCTCTTTGACTCTTTGGTATCTAACTCTCTGGTCTCTCTGACTCTCTGGTGTCTCTCCACAGATGTGTTCAGGAAGGTCTGTCCGTTCTGTCGACGAACTCGTACCCATCAAGCCCGTTACCATCGGACCAATCACCTGTGAGTATAAAACCACAGCATGACGACTCCTGATGTTGTCATAGTAACGGTCTCCCTGGTAACACTGTGTTTGTCCCTGACCTTTGACCTCCAGGGTCCCAGAGTCTGGAGTGAGCTGATGAAGTCACACCTCCCTCAGAACGGCTTCATGACCATCCCTATGGCAACCAGCTCAGGCTCTTTCCTGTCTCCTGTCTTTTGGAAATTTTAACCCTGGAAATGATGACAGAACACCCTGCAAATTAATAACTATAAGCATTAAATTGTGGGTTACGGTTTATAAAGGTTTTGCATTCTATAATTAGTCATTTTTACTGTAGGGAATAGTGGGAACATTGGGTAATAAATATACTAAATCAACGTACTACTTTTCCTTTAACTTAATCATGTATCGGGAATCCAAAGCAGGGATTGTTTGTATAATAATCAAAGCTTGATGAAATCTGTCTCTAATAAAGAAATTAAGATTATAATCAGATTTTTACTGTCATCCATCCATCATCAGATTCATTCTGTCCAGGCCTCAACCTCAGTTTGTAAAGTTAATAACTATTGACAGTTTGGTTTTTAAACTAAGTTTAAACTAAGTTTTTCATCAGCTCAAGTTGCGAAAACTGCGAATACTTTTGATACGGGACTTTCCTGTTGTTGCTGAGTGTGATACTTCCACCTATTGAATTGGACTGGAACAAGATAATCAATATTTTCCTGATGTAGTTAATGTAGGTTGCGGTCGACATTAAATCATAACGAGAAGAAGAAGGGAATGTAGCTTGTTTCATAACAAGAAGAATGCGAATCAGAGTGTAAGTGGGCACGTGCCTCAGTATAAATCTTCCCCAGTATAAATCATAGGTATAAATCTGCTGTGCCCCAGTATAAATCTGCCCCAGTATAAATCTGCTGTGCCCCAGTATAAATCTTCCCCAGTATAAATCTGCTGTGTCCCAGTATAAATCTGCCCCAGTATAAATCTGCTGTGCCACATAAATCTGCCCCAGTATAAATCTGCTGTGCCCCAGTATAAATCTTCCCCAGCATAAATCTGCTGTGCCCCAGTATAAATCTGCCCCAGTATAAATCTGCTGTGCCCCAGTATAAATCTGCCCCAGTATAAATCTGCTGTGCCCCAGTATAAATCTGCCCCAGTATAAATCTGCTGTGCCCCAGTATAAATCTGCCCCAGTATAAATCTGCCCCAGTATAAATCTGCTGTGCCCCAGTATAAATCTGCCCCAGTATAAATCTGCCCCAGTATTAATCTGCTGTGCCCCAGTATAAATCTGCCCCAGTATAAATCTGCTGTGCCCCAGTATAAATCTGCCCCAGTATAAATCTGCTGTGCCCCAGTATAAATCTGCCCCAGTATAAATCTGCCCCAGTATAAATCTGCTGTGCCCCAGTAAAATCCAAAATTTGAATTTTAACAATTTACTTTATTAGTCAGTGCATTCATTTAGATAATGGTATTGGTAATCCCGGATCACCCGCTTGTAAAATCAAAGCAGTTTAACCAAAAACACAAACCAGTGTGGGCAGAACTCTCTCTGATCTCGACCACTTTCTCCACCACTTTCTCAACGAAGGCCTTCGTTTGTTCTATTCTGAGACTCTGTTTTGTGTGGGACTGCTGTTGCATCATCGACTGATTCATTGTAGGCCTACTAGACTACGAACATCTTGGTGTGTTGTTTTCATTGTGTATCTTGTGATTGCATCATTACTTACATTAAACTACAAATAACTTGGTCCGATTTTTAACCTTGTATAGCTATTCTCCACTACCCAGTTGTACTATCCTGATCAATATGCACGCAGAATTCCACGTTAGCGCGCTCTTCTGAGCTTGCCACTGCAGCACGTGTAACAGGTATGCAACGCACGCGATCTTACAAGTTCTGTCAGAGGACCTGGCACTGTTCACTCCCATCACCGGGAGATCACTCCCACCGGGAGTCGAACTCGCCATCTCTGACTTCCCAAGCACGAACGCTACCAACTACGCCAAAGAAAAGCTAGCGATTCAGTGACGCGGGTGGCTCATTACATACCTGCGGAGTGAGTTTTCACCGATACACATCGGCTACACACGCACACAGAAGTCCAGGTGTCAGACTCGGCACACAAGTCAGAATTGAGGTAGGCTAAGAAAACATACACAACTAAAGAAAGTTTCTATAGGTCTACCGATCATCTTATTTTGACTAAAACATCAACACAATATGACAGGAAGCTCAATAAAACAGTATTAGCGCTCAAATGAATGGGCAAAAAAAAATGTGTGCTGAATGCGCTTACATTAGCTATTGATGTCCCTGCCAAAGCTGATATGCACACACGCTCAACTGGGACAACCAGACACAGTCCTCCAGGTGTGTGTGTGTGTCTGTGTCTGTGTGTGTGTGTGTGTGTGTGTGTGTGTGTGTATGTGTGTGTGTGTGTGTGTGTGTGTGTGTCTGTGTGTGTGTGTGTGTGTGTGTGTGTCTAATTGTGTTTTACTTCCATTGATTATTGTGCAGGTCAATGATATCGGATTTAAGTTTTAACGTTGACCTCAGTATCTTTCTCTCTCTCTCATTTGCCCTCCCTCCATCCCTCCTTCACGTTGCTTCACGACCATCTTCCTGTTTGGATTATGAGCATGGGCGTAGGTTTGGTTTGAAATGTGCTGGGTACAAAGACGCATTCGGAAGTGCATTTTCAGAAGTGCTGGGTACAATGACGCGCATTCATTTTTTCCCCCCTTTCGCGCAGGTCATGTTAATTAATAAAAATGTATACAAAAATGTGATGATGTCCGACACGTTTTATGAAGAAGAAAGGCAAGCCTAAGTTTTCAAAAAGCATTAGACATTTGACCCACTATCTTCTGCTTCATGTGACAATGTGATGACACGATCAGACTCAGATGAGCACACAACACAACTTCTGCACGACACATTTCGCCAAGATTGAAAAAGCAAAAATATGTGTGGCACGACTCGCACAGACGAACATATCACACCATCAGCTGACTGCTCTCAATTCACAACAATATGCATCCACCGCTGGACTGGCCATCGGGCATACCGGGCATTTGCCGGCACGTTCGGCGGACAAAAATCGGCTCGGGCATTTGAGCCGAGACCGGCCCACCAGCCAGGTACCCGGCGGCAGTCGCAGCCGCCGCCGCCGGTAACTAAACAATAACAACTAAACAATAACTAAACAAGATACTGACTAACGTTACTCCACGATCATCTCCAATACCAATGCTTGCTGTACGATCACAAACCATAACTAAGTTGGTGGCTAAGGCTAACATTAATTACAACAAGAGTCGAGAAGAGTTAAAACAGTCCATCACTTGTGTGCAAAATGCACAAGACAAAACCTAGCCACAACACCACCAGCAAAAATGTAATAAACATATCGCGTCCTACCTTTGTGTCAGGTGGTCTGCATATCCATGCTGTGTACAACATCCATTTGTTCTTCTACAGGTTATCACTTTGATATAGTCCATGGCACTAGCAGCCTGGTATGGTGCTGTATCCTGTAGCCTATGCAGGCTAAAATCAATGTCTTGCTCGTCTATGATACCTCGGCTCATTGCATCAGATAAAAGTAAAGAGTAGGTGATATGATCATACGATGCCTTATTTCCTGTCCATACCAAGCGGTCCGCACATTAAAAAAATAAAATAAACTACGATGCCGCAGAGGGGACGTCACATCTACACTTAGATTATTTTTAAAAAAGGAGCGCGATTGTCTAACGATTGAGAAATACCAGAGCCCGTCTACGAATCTCTCATATTAGACATTCTCTGGAAATACATCATGTCCAAAGAAGTAGTGGACTGGACATCAGAGCTTTTTTTAAAGCCAAGCAGCCATGCAGGCCTTTAGTAAGTGTGCCGGTATCTTATGATTGGATCGGCTATATGAATAACCTAATCAGTCATTCTTGACACGTTAACACGTTAAGAAAGCAACAGCTAGCTAGCTAACTGTTGCTAGCGGCACACAGTGTTGGCTATGGCTAGTAGCATGCTTAAAAATAGCTTCCCTATTTTAATAAATATATGAATTTGGATAACCGGGAAATTTACAAGAGTATGGATTGATTAATGGAGGGATGAGAGCAAATCTCTCATCTATTGCGTCGACATCATCCAATCATGTGCGAGTCCCACACGGGGATTCTTTCAAAAAAGTGGTGGGTGCAAAATGACTCATGACGAAAACTGATAGGTGCACGTCCCCACCGTCCCCCACCGTATCCTACGCCCCTGATTATGAGAACAGTTATCTGGCTGTAAACTAACTGCTACTGCCACTGTAGGCTACATTTGGAGAAGTTGACGAACACATTACATTGGCCTACTATAGCCTTAAACCCATATGGGGTTAAAAAAAAAGGCAACAAAGAACTCGTAAATGAAACGGCACTTTTAAATGAGTTCGTTTTGTTCTTTCGTCTGATCATATTATTTGAGGAAAGATCTGACTCTTTCAAAATCTAATGGTCAATTTAGTGGATAGAGAGACTAGATAATGTAAGGGAGAGGCTAATTGGGGGTGGGGGGTTAATCGACTCGATCTGGCATCTCTTGCCGGAGCAAGCCTAATCGTAGAAATCTGACATCTTCTTGCTAGGCTTACAGTGTGAATGCGGAAGCTGACGTACCGCCACCAACTCAATCTCAAAACAAATACGCTTGACACTACGATTTAGCCTTGAGTTTAAAAACAACGTTATCGTAACACGAACCCTTAGCAATAGTTATTGGATTTCTAAGAAGAGGTCTTAGAATAGCCGATTGTAAACCTTGCCCTCACAAACAGGAGCTCGTTGCTTCCGTAGCCAGACAGATGATGATAGCGTCTTTCTGACAGGCGACATTTATTTGGATTCACAAGACGGTTTTTCATTTTCATCCGTGTTACTTGACAGTAGGTGAACACTATACTTTCTAACCATGACTATTTCTTAACACCCGTAGCTAATGTTTTACTGCAATAAATGTGTTTCTCTTCTTCGATTGGCTGTAGCTAGCTAAAGCTACGAGCTAAGCTTGTCAGCAGCTCTGCTTTACTGTTGTTCAAGCTGCGCCGATGCTACAAGCTAGTTCGTGTCATTTTCAACTTAAATTGTGTTTAAAGATGGCAGCTTTTTTAGCTTTTGACCACCGGTGATTCCAGAAAGAGCAGGGGGTGAGGGAGAGAGAAGAGGGAGGAAGTTGCAAAGATAGGGGAAGAGGGAGGAAGTGTACAGAGTTAGGGTGGACAGGTTTGGATTAAACCCCTTCCCTCCCTCCCTCCCTCCCTCCCTCCCTCCCTCCCCTCCCTCCCTCCCTCCCTCCCTCCCTCCCTCCCTCCCTCCCTCCCTCCCTCCCTCCCCTCCCTCCCTCCTCCCTCCCTCCCTCCCTCCCTCCCTCCCTCCCTCCCTCCCTCCCTCCCTCCCTCCCTCCCCTCCCTCCCTCCCTCCCTCCCTCCTCCAGGTGGGATGCAGTCTGGTGCAGGGGTGTCTCCAGACCTCCCCCAGGTGGCGGGGGAGAGCTGACCCCCCAGCTGCCTCCCCCTCGGCCCCCCGGGTCCCCCGACCCATCGGAGCTAGGCAGCCCGCGCTCCGCCCCGACCTTTGACCTCCTCAGTATGGTGGTGTCCTACAAGAGGATGACCCTCTTCCTGGAGCCAATCACAGATGGGCTAGAGCTGGCACGCTTCCTGTTAGGGTGAGGAAGGTCGATGTGTGTGTGTGTTGTCGGTGTGTAGTGTGTGTGCGCATGTGTGTGTGTGCGCATGTGTTTTATAGATATAGCCTTTGTCTGTTTGAAAGAGTAAAGCAGGCATATTTTGTCTCTCTAACTCTCCATTCTCTCCCCCC
>CAEFZP010000846.1:102500-120433 GCA_903064625.1 Mallotus villosus
AGTTCAAAGATGCCATTGAGGTAAAAAAGGGGTGTATTTGACTGCACCTCCTCCCCCCTTCCTCTTCCCTCCTCCTCCTCCTCCTCTCTTCTTTCTTCTGTTGTTGTGTGTCCCTGAGTGACAGCTGCTGTCTGACTTCCTGTTCTGTTTACTCTGGCCTGCGTCTCAGGAGCCCCCTGTCATTTTGCAGGTGAGTTACGTCCCCTACAGTAGGGTGTGGTACTACAGGAGCAGAGACAACGTCAGTTAAAACTTCCAGCGAGCTGTGTGTGTGTGTGTGTGTGTGTGTGTGTGTGTGTGTGAGTGTGTGAGTGTGTGATGTGTGGTGTGAGTGTGTGAGTGTGTGAGTGTGTGCGTGTGTGCGTGTGTGAGTGTGTGAGTTGTGAGTGAGTGAGTGAGTGTGTGAGTGTGAGCCGCGCGCGTAGTGTGATCCTGGTGCAGCGTGTGACACCCTCTCCTGTGTGTTGCTATGCTCCCTAATAGGAGACACCCTTGACCTCAGTGGTAAGTGAATGACCTTGCCCTTCCTCCTCTACCCCCTCTCTTTCCATCCTTCCCTCTCTCCTCCTCTCTCTCCTTCCCTCCCTCCTTGCTTCCCCTCTCTCCTTCCCTCCCTCCTTGCTTCCCTCTCTCCTCCTCTTTCTCCTTCCCTCCTCCTTGCTTCCCTCTCTCCTCCTCTCTCTCTCCTTCCCTCCCTCCCTTGCTCCCCTCTCTCCTTCCCTCCCTCCTTGCTTCCCTCTCTCCCTCCCTCTCTCCTCCTCTCTCTCCTTTCCTCCCTCCTTGCTTCCCTCTCTCCCTCCCTCCCTCTCTCCTCCTCTCTCGTCCTTCCCTCCCTCCTTCTTCCCTCTCTCCTCCGCCCTCCCTCCATCCCTGGTTTGTGTCCTTAACTCTGCATGTACAGGATTAGCATGTGACATAGGAAACATATCCCTCATGTCCCGTGTGTGTGTGTAGTGTGTGTGTGTAGCATGTGTGTCCTGTGTGTATAGCGTGTGTGTGTAGCATGTGTTTGTTTTTTTATTATGGAAGTTTGCGTGTGTGGGTGTGTGTGTGTGTATAGCCACTCTCCTGCTGTACCATTGTATAGTTCATGACACTCCACGTCCTCGATGAACACAGGTTTCTCCTGTTGTCTGTATGCTGTATGACATGATTCGGAAACGGTTGCCAAGGCGACTGTTTGTCGGCCAATAAGGTGCCCCGCCCCCGAATGTCACACAAGGTGGACTAGAGGCCTCTCCCTCTCTCCTCTCTCTCTCTCCTCTCTATCTCTCTCCTCTCTATCTCTCTCTCTCTCTCCTCTCTATCTCTCTCTCTCCTCTCCTCTCTCTCCTCTCTATCTCTCTCCTCTCTATCTCTCTCTCCTCCCTCCCTCTCCTCTCTATCTCTCTCTCCCTCTCTCTCTCTCTCTCTCTATCTCTCTCTCCCCCTCCTCTCCTAACCTCCTCCTCTCTCCTCTCCTCTCTATCTCTCTCTCTCTCCTCTCTCTCTCCTCTCTCTCTTCTCCTATCCTCTCTCTCTCTCAAGTCTCTAGCTCTCTCTCGTCGCTCTCTAGCTCTCTCCTCTCTAAGTCTCTCTCTCTCATATCTCCTCCCTCCCTCTCCTCTGCTATCTCTATCTCTCTCCCTCTCGTCTCTACATCCTCTTCTCGTCTCTCTTCAGTTCTCGCTCTAATCGTCTCTCACTCTCGTCTGAAGGATCGCTTCGCTCTCGCCTCATTCGAGGCTCTCGCGGCTCTTCGATCTTGGATCTTGGGCTATCTCTGCGTCATTCTCTCTTCTCTCTCGTCTCCTCCTCATCTCTAAACTCCGTTCGTCTCGGAATCGGTCGGGTCCTCGTCTCTCGCGTCCTCAGTCTCTCTTAGTGTCTCGTTCTGCTTGCTCCGGATGCGAGAGGTATCCTGTCGTCCTCGGGGGTCCGCGGGGTCTCATCCTCGTCGTTCGGGCAGTGCAGGCTTCAATCCTTCTCTCTCTCCAGGTCTCTGGGCTCTGCATCTCTGGCGTCGGCTGCTCCTTCTCCGATTCTGCTTCGGCCGCACTCTCTGCTCGTGTCTCGGAGGTCGGGCGTCGTCTGCGGGTCTCTCTCTCCCTGGTCGTCGTCGTCGAGGCTCCCGTGTTGGGTGTCTCCTACGTCTCTCTCCTCCCTCGCGATCTCGTCTATCCTCGTGACGGTGATTTCCGCGAAGCAGGCCAAGGTGATCTCGGGGCCTCGTCGGCAAGGTAGTGTCCCGGTACAGTTCCTCATAGTCAGTTCGGCTCTCGTCTGCCGCTCGTCAGTCTGCGTCTCTGCCTAGGGCAGGGGTCGGAAATGGCTCTTAACAGATGTAAGAGTGCAGGGGTAGCATGCATCTTTCTCTTCTCTCTCAAGGTCTCTGGTCGCGCACTCCAAGTCTATTCGGTCTCCTCGCTCGTTCACACTCGCTCGGTCGTGCTCTCCTAAGTGTCTTCTCTCAGAGTGTCGTAAGTTGCTCTCCTCGCTTAGACCATGTGCTGCGGGGTCGCAGGCGTGAATCGGAGTCCAGAGAGGGGATGCTTGACACTTATGCCATCGCTCTCTCGGGAGCTGGCTTGCGAGGGTTCTTTGCAGCTCGTCTGGTGTCTGCATACCTTTCTCTCAGCTTAGGCGTTCGGAGAGATTGTGTGCCTCGGTGCTGGGTCTCGTCGGACTTGCTCTCCTCTCGAGAGAGTTGGCGATCTTCTCTCTTCTGCGGAGTCCTCTTCTCTCCGGGAGGATAGGGTGAGCTGCCATCCTCCTCGTACTCCTCCTCTCTCTCTCCGTCTCTGGGCTGTCGTCTTCTCCTCATCCTCTCTCTCTCTTTCTCTCCCTGTCTCTGGTGGCGCTCTTTTTCTTGGGCACTTTTTCTTGTCTTTCATCCCTCTCTTCTTTTGGGTGTCACAGGAAGTGGTGTCACAGGAAGTGGTGTTAGGCCTGACCTCTGACCCTGACCTCTTCAGGTCAGGTGACCTGCGGGGTGCAGAGAGTGGTGACTCATACCTTCTCAAGGCCTGCTTAGTTACACCTGAGATTCACTCAACGAACAATAAGAGAACATCATTCAAAGACCTCTGCAAAGTCTGTAGTCTGTCTGTAGTCTGTCTACAGTCTGTGTGGTGTCTGCGTGCGGTCTGCATGAGCATGTGGTCGTGGTTGAACCAGGTGTGCAGGTTTATTGTGTTCCTCTGGCTCCTCTGCTGGTGGGAGGGAGAAGTGCAGGCCCCTCCTCCCAGCAGAGGCTTGGTGTAGGAGCGCTGAGCCTGGTTCTCTGTCTGACTGACACCCCTGACCCCTGAACCCTAACCCCTAACCAGAACCCCCTCCACTGTTGATATGAACGTCCCTCTCTCTCTCTCTCCTCTCTCTCTTCCTCTCTTCCTCCATCCAGGAAGATGATGACGTTCCCATGGGAACGCCGGACTATGACCACCATCTCTGACAACGGCCTGCTGAGGCCGTAACGAGCCAATCAGGAGCAAGGTGTCCAAGCTGACGGAGAAACTACGCAAGCGCTACCCCACCACCGCCAGGGTAGGCCCCGCCCTCCTCATCACTCCCCACATAACCCCGATGCACTTCCTGTTATTACATATCCTGGACGTATATTTTCCTCTTCTCTCTGTCTCTGTTCCTTTGTCTCTCTCTGTCCTCTTTGTTCTCTCTGTCTCTCTCTCTCTCTCCTCTCTCTCTCTCCACCCTCCTCTCTCCTTCTCTCTGTCTGTCCTGTCTGTCTGTCTGTCTGTCCTGTATGTCTGTCTGTCTGTCTGGTCTTTCTTCTGTCTGTCTGTCTCTATGTCTCTCTTTCTCTGTTTCTTCTTCTTCTTTCTCTCTGTCTCTCTTTCTCTCTTCTCTCTTCTGGTCTCTCCTGGCTCTCTGTCCTCTCTGTCTTCTTCTCTGTCTCGCTCTCTTCTCTCTGTCCTCTCTCTCCCCCTCTCTCCTCTCTCCCCTCCCAGTCCGTCTCTCTCCATCCCTCCCTCTCGCATCACTCTGGCCAGGCGTCTGAATAGCTCGTAGGGTCTCCTCGGGATTCAGTTACACTCTCAAGGCTCTGGAAGTGAGTGATAGCGATCTATGTCGTTGGTTTCTGTATCCTCGTCTTTGCAGGGGTAAAAATGCTACTTCGGCCTCCCAATCAGAGCAATCAGAACCGACGATGCCTCTAGTATGTCGGATGCTCTCGGTGTGGCTTCGGGTCTCGTCTCTCTTCCCTCCTGCCTCTTCGTCCTGTCCGTCTCTCTATCCCTTCTGCCTCCTCACTATAATCATCTCTACGTGGTCACTTCGCTCTCTTGCCTTCACGGCGCTCTCTCTCTGCTCGTCTCAGTCTGCTCCCGTCGTCTCTCAGGGAGCGTTCCAGCTGTACTGCGGTATTCTCCGTTCTGAAAGAAGATGTAAGTCCTGACACAACACACACGCGCACGCACACACACACACACGCTCACGACTCATCTACACACACACACACACACTCTCACACACCTCACACACACCGCACACTCACCACACCAGCGACACACACACAGCCAGACCTTCACTGCCTCAAGCTGGTTCACACTGTCCATCAACGTTGTCATGTCGGTGTGTGTTTACGGAGGAGCTGCAGTACTGTGTGTAACAGCTTCTGTCTGTTCAACGGTGCTGCTCCTACAAGTGCTGAGTCGCATGGGAGCTACAGATGTGAGGAGCGTGGGGAGGAGGGGGAGAGGGAGAGGGAGAGTGGTTGGAGAGGGATGATGGATGATGAGCTAGCGTTTATCTTTCTTCGGTGCTCGGGTGCTTGCGGAGGTTAGTGTCGATTTTCTGTTTCTCTTTTCGCTTCTCGCTCTCTTTTTGCTTTTAGACCTTTCTCTTTTTCTTCTTTCTTCTTTGTCCTCTCGTTGTCTTTTCTTACTTTTCTCGTCTTCTGTTCTTTCTCTTTTCTGCTTTCTTCTTCTTCTCCTCGTCTTTCTTCTTCTTCTTCTTCTGGCTTCTTCGTCTTGTCTTTCTTTCTCGTACCGGTGATGCGTACGGGATTTTCCTAATGGTGGTCTGTTGGTGTTTTCTCTCTCATAGTCCTATATCAGTATTGATATGTTGGTATTTGTGGTTCCCTCCCTCCCTCCTCCCTCTCCCTCCTCCCTCCCTCCCTCCCTCCCTCCCCATCCCTCGCTCCGCACTGCCCATTCCGCGTCTACCCATCTCGCAGCCCAACTCTCGGGAGCCGTTGCCGATGTTCCCGTTCCGCCCCTTGCGCGCATCAGCTCCGCTCCGCTCCCCTCCCTGCTACCTCACGCGTCGCTCTCTCCTTAAACCGCTCTCCCGCGCCTCTTTTCCCTCGTGGGGTCCGTCTCCGCAAGTCTCGCCCCTCCTGACCCGAAATCCCTGTGCGCTCTCGGAAGCCCATCCCCGGAGGATCCCTTACCAGGCGCTCCGCATCCTCTCCCTCCTCTCCCCTCCGCCCCTCCCTCCGGTGATCCCGTTGCCCGATCAAGCTCGTCTCCCTCCATTCAACCCCGCGCTCACGCGTCCGGCGTATGAGCAACTCGCGCCCTCGCCGTGTCGCCTCCGCCTTAAAAAGACTAAGCCGGGCGGGTTGGAAGCGTACAAAAGGCGCCTAGCGTAGGGGACCGGCCTGCCATCTCCTCAGCTCCCGAGGCTCAGAGAGAGACGGTGGTTTTGTGTGTGCGCCGCCTGCACACTCTCCCTCCTCAGCACGTTATGTGAGAGAGCGAGACCTCCCTCCGCTCGTGATTGGATGACGACCAGCGAGTGTGTTGTTTGCTTTTACCTGCTTTCCCAACTTCTTACAAACTGTTGAACCGAGGGCCTTGTTGTGATTAGAGGCTGACCCCTGACCCCTGACCCCGAAACACGGCCACCGGTCTCCCACGGCAACCAAACCGCAGATGGAAGCGTTACATGGGTGGATTTTTCAAATGCCGACATGAATGTAGATACTGCTGTTGCTTTTACCATGAATGATTATTTGAAATGTGTTACTGTAAAGATATATTCATGTAGCTAATATATTTATATTTAATACCCCCACCTGCCATCCTTCCATAAAATGCAGATTTTCTACCCGCTTTATGAACGGTTGACTGGAAAATGCCTGGAAAATGGACAAGTACATCTATCATTGACTCAATAAATAACGTGTTGTGTTGTCTCTATGACATCTGGTCATGTCGTTTTGTGGAAGGGATTTGACATCTTTAGTGTCAGCCACTACTCCTACTTAAGCCACGCCCACATCCCTCCCCTTCCTGCGAGGTATCTTCTACCCCTCCCCCTCCTCTCCCTTCCGCCGTCCCTCCCAGCCTCACGTCCCCGCGCCGTCCCACGAAAAGCCGTTTCATCACCGGGACACGTCTACCACCGTCGTTGGATGGCAACATGGCGACAGAGGTGAGAAAACCGTCTTTTCATAAACGGTCATTCAGTATTCCTGAGCAGGAGAGTGCCCGTTGGAGCGTTTTAACGGTATACAACCCAAGTGCGGAATGGAGCTTGTTTCCGAGGCGTTCCGGTTCCGTTTGTCTGCACGGTTGGAGTGTAGTTGAGGGTTAGTTAAGGGCAGACAGAAAACCCGTTAAGAAATAGGCGTTAATATTCAATTTCGACTTCACAACGGCCGCCTAAATATACAAAAATCGCAGTCAACACCCATACACAGTGGAAGAAACATTGTGTTGATTCAAATCTAGTAAGGCTAACAGATTAGATAGGCTATCACTATGGGTAACGGTATTCGCTTTAATTTAGCATGGCTCATCTGTAACAACACCAGACCATTTGGACCACACAGACAGATAAATGACTCGCGACGTTAAACTGTTTTGCTAAACGCTGATTTCCTTTGTTTTGGTTGTGTGTCTGGACCCGCCGTTAATCCGGTGGTTGGAAAGCATTTGTTCTATGTAGCCGCCGCACGCTCCTAGATTTCAGCACCACGGAGAGCGGTCGCGCGTGCGGGCGTCAGACATATTGTAGTGACGCTGTCGTTCTCTCTCGACAACGATAGACGGGTCTTTTTCATACAGTCTCCCATAAACTGACAACAAATAACTCTTTAGTTTTGTTAAGTAAACACTGGCAACCAAGCCATGTAGGAGTTAGTTGCTAGCGAGCTTCTGGCGAGCTGTTTCTAACGGAGATTGATTTGTTTTGATTTGAGTTGTGATGTTGTACCCTCTCTTTCATTACTGCTTCCACGCGCCGGGTATCACAAACACAGAGAGAGGTAGAGAGTGATAGAGAAAGAGAAAGAAAGAGAGAGAGAGAGAGAGAGGAGATCGTGTGTCGGAGACTGGGCTGGTCTCCAACCTACAGCCTACCCAGTCGCGTGAGTCCGGGCTCATCTAGACAAGAGTTTGATCGATCGCTGAGAGCTCCCATGTCTGTAAAGATTACAACATCAGCAACTGTTTTCACATGTGACCAGAAAGGAAGAGAGATGAGAGACTCCCTCTTTCTCTCCTCACTTTAGACACTTTTATATTCTCCATTCTCTCATAAAGTCTCTCTTGTGTGTGTGTGTGTGCCCTGTGTGTGTGTGTGTGCCTGTGTGTGTGTGTGTGTGTGGTGTGTGTGTGCCCTGTGTGTGTGTGTGACCCTGTGTGTGTGTGTGTGCCCTGTGTGTGTGTGCACTGTGTGTGTGTGTGTGCCATGTGTGTGTGTGTGTGTGTGACCTGTGTGTGTGTGTGCCCTGTGTGTGTGTGTGTGTGTGTGTGTGTGTGTGGTGCCTGTGTGTGTGTGCCCTGGTGTGTGTGTGCCCTGTGTGTGTGTGTGCCATGTGTGTGTGTGTGTGTGTGTGTGTGTGTGTGTGTGTGTGTGCCCTGGTGTGTGTGCCCTGTGTGTGTGTGTGTGCCCTGTGTGTGTGTGTGTGTGGTGCCCTGTGTGGTGCCCTGTGTGTGTGTGTGTGCCCTGTGTGTGTGTGTGTGTTGCCTGTGTGTGTGCACTGTGTGTGTGCGTGTGCCCTGTGTGTGCCCTGTGTGTGCCTGTGTGTGTGTGTTGCCCTGTGTGTGTGTGTGCCCTGTGTGTGTGCCCTGTGTGTGTGTGTGCCTGTGTGTGTGTGTGCCCTGGTGTTGTGCCCTGTGTGTGTGCCCTGTGGGTGTGTGGTGTGCCCTGTGTGTGTGTTGTGCCCTGTGTGTGTGTGTGTGTGGTGTGTGTGTGTGCCCTGTGTGTGTGCCCTGTGTGTGTGTGTGCCCTGTGTGTGTGTGTGCCCTGTGTGTGTGTGTGTGTGTGTGTGCCCTGGGTGTGTGTGTGCCTGTGTGTGTGCCCTGTGTGTGTGTGCCCTGTGTGTGTGTGTGCGCCCTGTGTGTGTGTGTGCCCTGTGTGTGTGTGCCCTGTGTGTGTGCCTGTGTGTGTGCCCTGTGTGTGTGTGTGTGCCCTGTGTGTGTGTGTGTGCCCTGTGGTGGTGTGTGTGCCCTGGTGTGCCCTGTGTGTGTGTGTGTGTGCCCTGTGTGTGTGTGTGTGTGTGCCCTTGTGGTGTGTGCCCTGTGTGTGTGTGTGCCCTGTGTGTGTGTGTGTGTGCCCTGTGTGTGTGTGCCCTGTGTGTGTGTGTGTGTGTGCCCTGTGTGTGTGTGTGCGCCTGCAGTTCCACAACCTCCAGGAGTTGAGACACAGCGCCTCTTTGGCCAACAAGGTGTTCATCCAGAGAGACTATAGTGAAGGAACACATGCAGGTTCCACAGCAAGTTCCCTCCCCGGCTGGACACCAGGGTGAGGAGAGATGAGGGGATGTGAGTGGGGGGAGGGTCGGGGAGATGTGTCGGATGATCTGTATGATGTTCTAGGTTTACGTGTGCAGTCTTGAGTTGTCGGTGTCTTTCTTTCGTATGCTTTATTCGTTGCTTGGTCTGCTTGTTTGACTGATGGTGGTGTTCTTTTCTTCTTTTCGATCTTTTCGTCGTGTTCGTGCATATTTTGTCTTGCGGGTTAGAGAAAAAAAGGAAAGGATTCCCCTCTGATAGCTGTGTGTGTGTGGTGGGTGTGGTGTGTGTGTGTGTGTGTGTGTGTGTGTGTGTGTGTGTTCAATCGAGCGTCGCTGTTTGAGGACACAGTGAAGACGCTGAATAACTACTATGCCGAGCAGAGAAGATGCGGTCTACCTGGAGTTGCCTGCCTGTGTCCACGCCTACGTCATCTTCCTGTGCATGGATACCCGCTACGAGAAGGTACACACACACTGTACACACACATAACACACACACCACATAACACACACACACATAACACACACCACAGAACACACACACAATTCATATCATAGGACACCATGCTCTATAAGCTTCTACTGTCTCTCCCTTGTCCTCTCTATGTCTTTCATCTCTACCGATTTGTCTATTGTCTTATCTCTCTCCTCTCTCGCTCTCCTCGTACCCTCCCCTCTCTCTACTACTCCTCACACATCCTCCTGCTCACGGCCCCATCACCTCCCCTCTTGCTACTCTCATACGAGAGCAAAAAAGCGAGCCCGCACTCATACACACTCCCCTTCCTCAGCTGTGACCACATCCATCTATCTTCCCAGTATCTCCTCCTCTGATCGCAAGATCGCTACTCCTATCCTGCCCACAGCCCCCTGTCCTCATGTGAAGCATTCTAGTATATCGTGCTAATCATATCACGGACTTCTGAGACCCCAGTGGGGATGAGGGTCGTATCCTTACACACCTCCACGTGTCACAGCTCACCTGTGTGTGTGTGTGTCTCCTCACCTGTGTGTGTGTGTGTCCCCTCACCTGTGTGTGTGTGTGTGTGTGTCCCCTCACCTGTGTGTGCGTCTCCCCTCACCTGTGTGTGTGTGTGTGTCTCCCCTCACCTGTGTGTGTGTGTGTGTCCCCTCACTGTGTGTGTGTCTCCCCTCACCTGTGTGTGTGTGTGTCCTCACCTGTGTGTGTGTGTGTCTCCCCTCACCTGTGTGTGTGTGTGTGTGTGTGTCTCCCCTCACCTGTGTGTGTGTCTCCCCTCAACTGCTGTGTGTGTGTGTGTCTCCCCTCACCTGTGTGTGTGTGTCCCCTCACCTGTGTGTGTGTGTGTCTCCCCTCACCTGTGTGTGTGTGTGTCTCCCCTCACCTGTGTGTGTGTGTCCCCTCACCTGTGTGTGTGTGTCACCCCTCACCTGTGTGTGTGTGTGTGTGTGTGTGTGTGTGTGTGTCTCCCCTCACCTGTGTGTGTGTGTCTCCCCTCACCTGTGTGTGTGTGTCCCCTCACCTGTGTGTGTGTGTCTCCCCTCACCTGTGTGTGTGTGTGTGTCTCCCCTCACCTGTGTGTGTGTGTCCCCCTCACCTGTGTGTGTGTCTCCCCTCACCTGTGTGTGTGTGTCTCCCCTCACCTGTGTGTGTGTCTCCCCTCACCTGTGTGTGTGTCTCCCCTCACCTGTGTGTGTGCTCCCTAACCCGGGGGTCAGATTGAGATCTCCATCTACGAGGACCGAGGCTCCAGCGGCAGCAGCTCAGGCGGCAGCTCCACGTCTGGCAGCAGTGCTCGATGACCTGGCTCTCTCCTCCACCTCCACCCCCCTTCCTGGAGCTGTCTCCTCCACCTCCACCCCCCTTCCTGGAGCTGTCTCCTCCACCTCCACCCCCCTTCCTGGAGCTCTCCCCTCCACCTCCACCCCCCTTCCTGGAGCTGTCCCCTCCACCTCCACCCCCATCCTCCACCTCCCAGTGGGGCACATACCTCCATCCCCCTCCACCCTCTCCACATAGCTGCTCCACCACTGACTGCTGTTCCCCTACCGACCCCCTGACCGGTCCCAGACCACTGACCGGTCCCAGACCCCCCTGACCGGTCCCAGACCCCACTGACCGGTCCCAGACCACTGACCGGTCCCAGACCCCCTGACCGGTCCCAGACCCACTGACCGGACTAGTGCTGGACCACGCGGGGTCAACCTGCAGCAGGACCAAACATGACCACAAACATAGATCAACATGACCACAAACATAGATCAGACATGACCACAAACATAGATCAAACATGACCACAAACATAGATCAAACATGACCACAAACATAGATCTCCACTCACATGGACTGTCTGGTACTGTAGCTGTTCACTGCTGAATGTAGCTCATCAAGTCCACGCTTTCAAACACATCTGGGATTTTCCTTTTCTTTCTTTTCTTCCTGCTTTTTATGTTTTTGAATCTTTCTTTCTCCCGTTCCTTCTCGTTCTCCAAACGACCTGTTGTTTACGTTCTCCTCCAGTTCCGTACCCCTCCCGGACCAACTCCTCTTCCTGTGAGCCTCGATCTAAACTATTATGCAAACACACAGCGAGACTCAGACTAGCGTAGCGTCGTGAGCGGGAGGTGAGCGGGAGGTGAGCGTGGAGAAGGAAGCAGACACAGGTGTCTGATCCTCACTGCTGCCTGTCAACCTCTCTGATTCAGAACGTCTCTGAGATGTAGCCTGTTCCAACAGTCTTCCTGTTCCTGACTGAGTCTTCCTCTTCCTGACCGAGACTTCCTGTTCCTGACTGAGTCTTCCTCTTCCTGACTGAGACTTCCTGTTCCTGACTGAGACTTCCTGTTCCTGACTGAGACTTCCTGTCCTGCTGAGACTTCCTGTCCTGACTGAGACTTCCTCTTCCTGACTGAGACTTCCTGTTCCTGACTGAGACTTCCTCTTCCTGACTGAGACTTCCTGTTCCTGACTGAGACTTCCTCTTCCTGACTGAGACTTCCTGTTCCTGACTGAGACTTCCTGTTCCTGACTGAGACTTCCTCTTCCTGACTGAGACTTCCTGTTCCTGACTGAGACTTCCTCTTCCTGACTGAGACTTCCTGTTCCTGACTGAGACTTCCTGTTCCTGACTGAGACGTTCTGGTCACGCCCTCTCTTCCTTCTTCCTGTGTTTAACAAACATGAAGAGAACCTCAGTAGAATCTGGAGGGAACCTCAGTAGAACATCGCGAGAACCTTTTTAGATCCCTGGAAAGAACCTCCTTTAGAACCTAAAAAGGAACTCGATAGAACCCGAAGAGAACCTCTGTAGAACACGAAAAGAACCTCTGTAGAAACCGGAGAGAACCTCCATAGAACCCGGAGAGAAGTTCTAAAGAACCGTTGTTAACTGCCAAGCCGTCCGTCGGTCTCTTCCACCCCATGTGGCGTCTCTCCCGTAGCTGAGACACCTGTGCTCACCTGTGCTCACCTGGAGACACCTGTGCTCACCTGTGCTCACCTGTGTCACCTGTGTTCACCTGGAGACACCTGGTTCACCTGTGCTCACCTGGAGACACCTGTGCTCACCTGTGTTCACCTGTGTTCACTGGTTCACGTGTCACCTGTGTTCACCTGGAGACACCTGTGTTCACCTGGAGACCCTGTGTTCACCTGGAGAAGAGGTGTTACATACCGCTCCATGTTATTTATTACTGTGGACTGGAGGTGTGTGTGTGTGTGTGTGGGTGGGGTGTGTGTGTGAGTGTGTGTGTCCGTAGAGAACATCTAATAAACACTGCTTCCAGCTGATGTTGTGTGTCGTCATGATTCATGTGGTTTAACCCAACAACAACAAAAGTAAACATTCAGTACCAAAACCTAAGGGGTCAATAAAAGGTATTAAAAGACAAGATAAAGTACTCGCAGAGTAGAATAAAAACAGCTTGGTTACTGTCTAATAAAAACCAACAAGCAAACAAATACTTTGTTACTGTACGAAGATTTTTCTGGTATCAGTACTTTAATTCACAATTTTTCTGACAACTTTTAAAATTTTACTTCTTACATTTTTTACACAAATATCTGTACTTTATACTTCTTAAATGTTCAAGCCAGGCTCAATACTTTAGTTTTAATCTGCATTTGGGCATGATCTTTTCTTTCACTGTGATTTTTTTTTCCAGAGAGAATGTTTTGAACAAATAAGTTCAAAAGGTTGAAAAAAATATATATATATAAGGTTTAGGTAAAACAAATTAGGTAGGTAAACCTTGCCTAGAGTGCCAAATGTGCTAGGACCCGGCACTGCTGAAGCCAACTATAATAAACAACACAATGTTAGTTCAGCTAACTTGCCAGCCTGTCTTTTACATAGCTGGAAGAATAGAAAATAAAAGTCCACCAAAGAACAAGAAGAACTCGTCCTTGTACTCAGACACCTGGGATGGAGAGAGAGAGAGAGAGAAAAATGACATATATACGACGTAAACAGTACTTTATATTAGAGCCCGACCGATATATCGGTGGGCCGATATTATCGGCCGATATTAGGCATTTTCCAAACTATCGGTATTTATAATGGCCGATAAATATATATATATATATATATTTTTTTTTGTTCTTGGGACTTTGAGTTTCACATCTTAAGTTTGTATTTTTATACATTTTATTTATCAGAAACTGCATTATCATATTATTTTGTGAGGAAATAATAACAGGAGTCAGATGGCTAAGCAGTTAGGGAATCGGGCTATTAATCAGAGGGTTGCTGGTTCGATTACCGGCTATGTCAAATGACGTTGTGTCCTTGGGCAAGGCACTTAACCCTACTTGCCTCTGGGAATGTCCCTGTACGTAGTCGCTCTGGATCTTCTGCTAAAAGTTACTAAATGTTAACTACAAATAACTACTGTCAGGGAAATCAGTTTGTTTTGTTACGCGTTTCTGGATTTTTTCGGGAATTTTTTATATTGGCCGATATCGGAATATCGTATTTTTAAATCACCAAATATTTGTATCGGTATCGGCCTTAAAAATCCTTTATTGGTCGGGCTCTACTTTATATTCATAATACTGTGTATCAATAGGGGTTTACAGTACCTGCACAGTGGCCGTTCCTGACAGTGAATCCGTCTCCACACTGGAAAAACACGAGAGGCCATTGGAGTAATGGTTTAATCAAGTAACTATAGTAACGTTCTCATGTTGTTTAATCAAGTAACTATAGTAACGTTCTCATGTTGTTTAATCAAGTAACTATAGTAACGTTCTCATGTTGTTTTTAGCTGTGACAGCTTGTGTGTTTGTTCCTCAGCTATTGTGACGATGTCCTGGGTTCAAAGTTCATGATGTCGGTCCACAGTGTGTACCTTGGTGTCATTGGCCAGCACTGACTCCTCCCCTTCCTTAGGGTAGGTGACCTCGACCAATGAGTTCATCTCTCCAGGCTGCAGGGCACGGGTCATGGAACTGCCGTCTGGCCAGTAGACTTCCACCACGGTGACCTCATCCTGACCTGTGAGCCAATGGGAGCGGAGGATATATATATATGAGAAATCAAGAACCGCTGTCCCGCCCCAAACAGGAAGTAGGAAGTAGACAGGAAGTTACCCATGTCCGAAGTGAGCGACTGCTCCATTTCACAAAGGTATCCGGAGCCTCCATCGATGATGCGTGTGAGGGCTCCGCTCTGATTGGTGAAGACGGTAACCTTGGCGCCGCGTGCGAAGGCCCCATGTTGGGTACGAGGGATCACACGGAGCCAGTGATTGGTCGAACCCTGGGAAGGGGAAGCGAGGTTAAAATAATGATTGGACCAGAGAACGCACAGAGGCAGATTCCCAATCTCTATTCCTACTCTCCCCATCTCCCTCCCCTCCCCCTCCCCCTCCCCTCCCCCTCCTCCTCTCCCTCCCCTCCTCCTCTCCTCCTCTCTCTCCCCCCTCTCCCCCTCCTCCTCTCCCCCCTCCCCATCTCCCTCCCCGCCCTCCTCCTCTCCCTCTCCCTCTCCCCCTCCTCCTCTCCCTCCCCCCTCCCCTCACCCCTCCTCCTCCCCCTCCCTCCCCCTCCTCCTCCTCCCCCTCCCCCTCCCCCTCCTCCCCATCCCCTCCCCTCCCCCTCCTCCTCTCCCTCCCCTCCTCCCTCCCCCCTCCTCCTCCCTCCTCCCCCCTCTCCCTCCTCCTCCCCTCCCCTCCCCCTCCTCCTCCTCCCCCCTCCCCCTCCCATCTCCCTCCCCTCCTCTCTCCCCCTCCCTCCCTCCCTCCCTCCTCCCCCCTCCCTTCCCCTCCCTCCCTCCTCTCCTCACCTGGGAGGTCTTAAACACAGAGATGGGCTGAGCTGAAGACTCCCCATGAGACACCAGCAAGTCCAGCAGGCCGTCTCCGTCAAAGTCTGTTACCGTGGCACCTGTCAATCAAACAAGCTGCCTTTTTAGGTCACGGTATTTCTGTCACCATGGTGAATTCTGTCCATTAAACCCGTCCACTACGTAACAGTGTCCTCTCCCATCACCTGGAAGGTTACTACACTACTGTTTAACAGGGGCACTGAAGTATTTATAACAATGCAGGACAGGTGACGCAGACAGACAGACAGACAGACAGGTGACGCAGACAGACAGACAGACAGGTGATGCAGACAGACAGACAGACAGACAGACAGACAGAGACAGGTGATGCAGACAGACAGACAGGTGACGCAGAGAGACAGACAGGTGATGCAGACAGACAGACAGACAGACAGGTGATGCAGACAGACAGACAGACAGACAGACAGGTGATGCAGACAGACAGACAGACAGACAGGTGATGCAGACAGACAGACAGGTGATGCAGACAGACAGACAGACAGACAGACAGGTGATGCAGACAGACAGACAGGTGATGCAGACAGACAGACAGACAGACAGACAGGTGATGCAGACAGACAGACAGACAGACAGACAGACAGGTGATGCAGACAGACAGACAGACAGACAGGTGATGCAGACAGACAGACAGGTGATGCAGACAGACAGACAGACAGACAGGTGATGCAGACAGACAGACAGACAGACAGGTGATGCAGACAGACAGACAGGTGATGCAGACAGACAGACAGACAGACAGGTGACGCAGACAGACAGACAGGTGATGCAGACAGACAGACAGGTGATGCAGACAGACAGACAGACAGACAGGTGACGCAGACAGACAGACAGGTGATGCAGACAGACAGACAGGTGATGCAGACAGACAGACAGACAGACAGGTGATGCAGATAGACAGACAGACAGACAGGTGATGCAGACAGACAGACAGACAGACAGGTGATGCAGACAGACAGACAGACAGACAGACAGGTGATGCAGACAGACAGACAGACAGACAGGTGATGCAGACAGACAGACAGACAGACAGGTGATGCAGACAGACAGGTGAGCTCACCTGTGCCTCGTCCCTGGGGTTCAGCAGCCTCTCCCACATCCAGCTCCTGGATCAGAGGATCAGCATCCGCTCTCCTGGACACCCTGGAGAGGAATACACACGTTACACACACACACACAACACACACACACACACTTTAGACCCCCCCCCCACACACACACACACCTGAAGAGGCGGTTGGCTGAATCCCCCCTGTAGGCTATGTTGTTGAAGAAGACTTCCAGCTCCTTGTCATTGTCAAAGTCAGCAACTATCAGCGTGCGGACTGGAGACGGGGACGCAAACGCACTGGAAGCAATGTTCTAAACACACACACACACACACCACACACACACACACACACACACATACATACACACATACATATACATAAACATACACACACACAACATGGAGGTTGCAATATCAACAATATTCGAGTCCACTATATTTTGCTATAATTTACTTCCTGTCCATCTCTCCCTATCCATCTCCCCCCCCCCTGTCTCTCCACCCCTCCATCTCTCCACCCCCTCCGTCTCTCCATCTCTCCACCCCTCCACCTGTCACCTTGAACTTCTGGTTGCCGTCCTGCAGGTAGAGGCGGTGCGGTCCGTTCCAGTTGCCGTAGACGATGTCAGTCTTCCCGTCTCCGTTAAAGTCGGCCAGCGCTACGCCACGACCATGCTGAAACTTGTCCTCCACCCCTGCAGGGGGCGACACACCGTCAGAGAAACACAGACACATGGGTGTGTTTACTACACACACACACCACACACACACACACACACATGCAGTCAGACAGAAACACACACCTGCCTTTTGGGCCACGTTAGAGAAGGTTCCATCTCCGATGTTCTGGAACAGGAAGTTGGGTCCGTTCTCGTTGTCGCAGAACACGTCTGACCTCGCCTGGCTCACGATTGGTCCAACCACCACGCCCCGCCCACCTGGCATTGGAAGACCGAATAGAGTTGTAACATGAACACACACACACGCGCAAATCTCCTGTCTCCCGTCCTCTTCTCTCCTCGTTCCCTCTCCTCCTCATTCCCTCCTCTCCTCGTTCCCTCCTCTCCTCTCCCCTTCCTCCTCGTTCGCTTCTCTCCTCGTTCCCTCCTCTCCCCTCTCCTCTCCCTTCTCTTCTCGTTTCCTCCTCTCCTCTCCTCTCCCCATCTTTCCTCATTCGCTTCTCTCCTCGTTCCCTCTCCTCCTCGTTCCCTCCTCTCCTCGTTCCCTTCTCCTCCTCGTTCCCCTTCTCTCCTCGTTCCCTCCTCTCCTCTTTCCCTTCTCTCCTCGTTCCCTTTCTCTCCTCTTTCCCTTCTCTCCTCGTTTCCCTCCTCTCCTCCTCGTTCCCTCCTCTCCTCCTCGTTCCCTCTCCTCCTCTTTCCCTCCTCTCCTCCTCGTTCCCTCCTCTCCTCGTTCCCTCCTCTCCTCGTTCCTTCTCTCCTCGTCTGTAGTTGACCTCTGACCTGTGAGCTTGTTGACCCCGGCGACGGGGGCTACGTCAGACAGGACGACGACGCCCTTGTCCGGTCGCTGGCCTCCACGTCCATCTCTATCAGGGCGTGGGCGCCCACACTGCCTCTGGCATAGTTAGCCACGTAGACGGCATAGTGCCCTGTGCCCTGCATGGAGGGAGAGAGAGAGGGAGGGAGGTGGGATGGAGATGGAGAGGGAGGGGAGGGGAAGGGGTAATGAGAGGGGAGGTGTGGGAGGGATATGGAGAGTGATAGTGTGGAGATGTAGTTGATCTAGTTCTCTTCTCTTTCTTTTCTTGCTTTTCTTTTTCTTTTCTCTTTCCTTTCATCTTTCTCTTTCTCTGTCTCTTTCTGCTTTCTCTTCTTGTTTACTTGTTCTTTTCTTTTGTCTTTTCGTTTTC
>CAEFZP010000847.1:0-35000 GCA_903064625.1 Mallotus villosus
ACACACACACTGTCCACACACAGACACACACACACTGTCACCACATCCCTACAGACTGTCATCCCCCTCGCTATACAGGTGGGATCACAAACAACCTGGCACACCTTTAAACACACTGTTCACACACACACAACCTGTCACCACACAAACTGTCACAACCACAACGGTCACACACACACACACACGGTCCACTACATGTCACACACACCATGGTCACATCACACACCTGTCACCACACACCACGTCCACACAACACACCCGGGTCACACACACGACACTGTCAAACACACTGTCACACATACCGGACAGGACTGTCATCCCCATAGCTAGACAGGTGGAGACACCAACACCACCTGTCACACACCAACACCTACAACCTGTCACACACACACACTCAGTAACAAACAATCCTGGTCACACAACTCCAAACGGGCACACACACACACACTGTCACACAAACACAACACACTGTCACACGCACACGTCACACCCACACATGGCACACTACCTACGACTGTCATCCCCCTGGCTATACAGGGGGACACACACACAACCTGTCACACACCAACAACACAACCTGCACACACACAAACACCACTGTCACACACAAACCTGGTCACACCCACACCCACACACACACAAGGTCACACATAACCTACCCACACGGTAGTCACCCCCCCTCATCCTACCCCCCCTCCTCCCCCAGCTGGGTCAGACCCCCGGGATGGACACCCCGTGTTCTGTCCCGAGACCCCGCTGGCATGGCTCCTGGCCAAGATGTGCGGTCCGTCACGCAGAGTTCCAGGGTTCCAGTTTGCTGTCGCCACTGTGAGGACTCACCTGTGGTGCAGTGTCTCTGTGTGGCGACGCTCAGACAGCTGCTGCCGTACACCCCATCTACAAGGTACACTACACACACACAAGCACCCAGCACATAGGTACACACACACACACACAATCACCCCATCTACAAGGTGACACACACCACACAATGCACCCCAGCGACAAGGTACACACACAATCCACCCAGTCGACAAGGTGGTACACACCACACAATCACACATCTACAAGTACACACACTCACCCATCTACAAGGTACACACACACACACAATCACCCCTTCTACAGGTAACACACACACACAACATGTCAGACTGCTTACCATCACGCAGAGAAGAAGAACAGAGCAAAAGCACTAAAACAGAGTAACGAACCAAGAGGCGAGGACAGTGAGAGTGGTCAGTGAGTACGCATGAATGAGGAAGAAACACACCCCAGACACATAGAAAGAAAGAAACAAAAAGACCCTCCTCCCCAACTCCTCCACCCTCTCTCACACCATCCCACCACCTCCCTCCTCCCACTCACAGCTCCTGGCACACCAGCGCTACACTCTGGAGATCAAATGCCAGCGCACACAGCTCATCTCGATGCTGACGGCTCTTCAAACGGGTCAGTCTCCTCAGGTCTCTCTGCTGCACTGCTCTCTCTCTCTCGCTAGCAAAGGCACGGACAGAGCGAGAGAGCGAAAGCATGATGAGAAAGCGATAGCGGAACGCCAGAGAGACAGAGAGAAAGTGAGCACGAAAAGGACAGGAACGAGACAGAATCGAGCCGCCGGGTCCCGCACGGAAAGAAAGAAAAGCAGAGTAGAAAAAGCGAAAGATACAGACATGAAAGAGAGCACAGGAGCACGCGCACCGAGAGAGAAATCCAGAGGACAAGCACGCGCGAGACACAGTCACGAACTCCCCATCAAGTGACTAGCAATCGCACGCCCTCAAATCTATCTATCCTAGCTCCACTCTCCTGCTACCTACCTCACATCCCTCCCTCTCGTCTTCCCCTGCACGCCTATCTCACTTCTCGATGATTAGGGTGTGTGTGTGTGTGTATTTATGTGTGTAAGCGTGTGTGTGTCAGGTGGTGTCGACAGGGGGAGAGGGTCTGCTGGTGCTGGCCCAGAGAGAGTACCAGATCCTGACCTACGACTCCCTGCAGCCCCGAAGGGACTTCCTGGAGCGAGGGGTGACCCAGCTCAGAGACTATCACTACAGAGAGCACAGCATGCTGCTGTGGGACGCCACACACAGGTACACACACACACACACACACACAGCTCAGAGACTACCACTACACACACACACACACACACACACAGCTCAGAGACTATCACTACAGAGAGCACAGCATGCTGCTGTGGGACGCCACACACAGGTACACACACACACACAGATCACTACCACAAACACACACCCAGCTCAGAGACTATCACTACACACACACACACACCCAGCTCAGAGACTATCACTACACACGCACACACACACACACACACCCAGCTCAGAGACGCCACTCACAGGTAAACACACACAGATCACTACCACACACACACTCACAGATCACCAGCACACACACACTCACAGATCACCAGCACACACACGCACACAGATCACCACACACACACACACACACACACACACACACACACACACACACACACACACTCACAGATCACCACACACACACACACACACACACACACACACACACACACACTCACAGATCACCAGCACACACACACGCACACAGATCACCAGCACACACACACACACACCTAAAGCTGCTCTCTCCCTCCCGTGTCAGTTTTGTGGAGGAGATGGTGGGTGTGTTCTACCAGACGGACGGTGACGTGCTGCAGGACTCTGAGCTGCAGAACTGGATCCAAGACGTGGTCCAGGAAGGCTTCGGGGAAATCCCCACGTTCGGTCAGTCCTCCTCAGCACACTTCCTGCCACTGGCACGTTCCTTCCTTCCATGTCCACCACAGAAGAAGAAAGCTGTATGGTGTGGCTCCATGGAGGAGAGAGGAAGCCGAACGGTGTGGTGTGTCTGTGTGTGGGAGGGTGTGTGTGTGTGGAAGGTGGTGTGGGTGTGTGGTGTGTGTGTGTGGAAGGTGTGTGTGTGGGAGGGTGGGTGGGTGTGGGAGGTGTGTGTGTATGTGTGGAAGGTGTGGTGTGTGGGAGGTGTGTGTGTGGTGTGTGTATGTGTGTGTGTGTGGAAGGTGTGTGTGTGTGGGAGGTGTGTGTGGTGTGTGTGTGTGTGTGTGTGTGTGGTGTGTGTGTGTGTGTGTGTGTGTGTGTGTGTGGGTGTGTGTGTGGGTGTGGTGGTGTGGGTGTGTGTGGGAAGGGTGTGGGTGTGGGAGGTGTGTGTGGTGTGGGGAGGTGTGTGTGTATGTGTGGAAGGTGTGTGTGTGTGGGAGGTGTGTGTGTGTGTGTGTATGTGTGTGTGTGTGGAAGGTGTGTGTGTGTGGGAGGTGTGTGTGTGTGTGTGTGTGTGTGTGTGTGGTGTGTGTGTGTGTGTGTGTGTGTGTGTGTGTGTGTGTGTGTGGTGTGTGTGTGTGTGTGTGTGTGTGTGTGTAAGGTGTGTTGGAGGGCTGATGGTCTTGGTGTGGTCCTCTCCTCAGGTCTGTGTGTGTAAGGTGTGTTGGAGGGCTGATGGTCTTGGTGTGGTCCTCTCCTCAGGTCTGTGTGTGTAAGGTGTGTTGGAGGGCTGATGGTCTTGGTGTGGTCCTCTCCTCAGGTCTGTGTGTGTAAGGTGTGTTGGAGGGCTGATGGTCTTGGTGTGGTCCTCTCCTCAGGTCTGTGTGTGTAAGGTGTGTTGGAGGGCTGATGGTCTTGGTGTGGTCCTCTCCTCAGGTCTGTGTGTGTAAGGTGTGTTGGAGGGCTGATGGTCTTGGTGTGGTCCTCTCCTCAGGTCTGTGTGTGTAAGGTGTGTTGGAGAGCTGATGGTCTTGGTGTGGTCCTCTCCTCAGGTCTGCCTGGCGAGCTGCAGACCAGAGAGCAGCTGGTCACCTTACTGTCTGTGGTCATCTTCACCAGCACAACCCAGCACGCTGCCACTAACAACGGACAGGTACAACACACACACACACACACACACACCGTACACACACACACACACACACACCTCCCACACACACACACATACACACACACACACACACATATACACACACACACACACACACCACACACACACACACACACACACATACACACACGTATACACACACACACACACACATATACACACACGCACACGTATACACACACACACCACACACATATACACACACACACACACACACACACGTATACACACACACACCACACACATATACACACACACGTATACACACACACACCACACACACACACGCACACCACACACATATACACACACGCACACGTATACACACACACATATACACACACGCACACGTATACACACACACACACCACACATATACACACACACGTATACACACACACACCACACACATATACACACACACACACGTATACACACACACACCACACACATATACACACACACACACACACACGTATACACACACCCACACGTATACACACACACACACACACCACACACCACACGTATACACACCACACAAAGCTCCCACTTGTCCTGACGGCTCCTCCCCCCCCCCAGTTCGACTGGTGTGCCTGGGTCCCCAACACCCCCTGCACCATGAGGCAACCTGTCCCCACTGACAAGGACGCCGTTACCATGGCGCTGATCATGGACACCCTGCCCGACATCAGCCAGTCGTGCGTAGAGATGGCCATCACATGGCACCTTGGCCGAGCACAACCGGACGCGGTAAGAAGACTTTCACCATCAGATGAGGGAGTTAAGGGTGGCTGAGCTGTTAGGGAATCGGGCTAGTAATAATATATGACTTGCTTCTTCCCTCTCTTTCTCATTCCCCTGCCTCCTGCCTGCCTCAGGTTCCTCTGGGGCAGTACACAGAGGAGTATTTCACGGAGGGGCGGGCCCGGGAGGTGATTGACAAGTTCAGACAGGAACTCGAAGGCATAGAGAAGCACATCCTGAGTCAGAACGAGGGGGCGGAGCTACCGTATCTCTTCCTGCTTCCAAGCCGCATAGAGAACAGCATCACCATCTAGAGACGCTCGTGGACTTACAAACGGAGACGAATACACTGTGACGTGATACTGACCGATTGTTTTATACAAGTTATTATGACTGTACTGCAAATGCACTTGTTTTCCCAGCTGTATGAGTAGTAAAAATCAAGCCATTTTCTTTTAAAACAACTTTTATTTCGGAAGAGTATCAATGCTGGTTATGTTTAATTAAAATGTTTATTTTCAAAACCCCATAACTACAAACAGAACTGATGTGGCTAGAGTTAGTTGTGGTTGGCACATTTGTTGATTTCTGTAGTCCAATCAAAGGCACGCAATAAGGAAATAGGACATTCTATCTAAAAAGGCACACTTGAGAATCAGAGAGAACAAGTTCTAGAACACACGGCATTCTAGAACACACAAGGCATTCTAGAACACACAAGGCAAGCATTCTAGAACACACGGAACAGGCAAGATTCTAGAAGAACAGAGCACCAGTGAATCACACGTTAAACCAAAGCCTGTTTTCTGTCAAATATTATTTCATTCATCCGATTCTTTCATTAAATACACAGACACGTACAACAGAACTGCCGCTCGGACTCGGATCAAAGGAAGCTCTCCTCTCCCGCGTCACGGCGGTGCAGTATCTCCTCCTCTCCAGCAGGGGGCGTTAGTGTACCATGTACTCCTTGCGCCTGTTGAGCTTGACCTGGCACAGAGACAGGGCGCCCACCAACACGTAGAAGCCAGCCGCTATGAAGCAGTTATAGCCCACCTGGTTGTAGAGGAGGTAGATATTCTGAGGGGGGTTCTTACTGTGGGGGAGAGAGACATATACAGAGAGAGAGAGAGAGGTGAGAGGACATTCACATTGTCCCCCAAAAATCTGTTATTTCAGTGTTCCTCAACCTGGATTCTTACTAGAAACTGTGCCCCCCCCCCACCCTGCTTCTCCTCTCCCCTGCCACCCCACCCCTCCCACCCCTTCCCACCCCTGTGTGTGTCACATGTGTGTGATATTCCTGGAACTACTTCCCCTATTATGAGTTCAACGTGCCCCATGACAAACATGTGTGACTGCAAATCACTGCGCGGCCATTCTACAAGAGATGTCAGAATTTATGACCGGCTGATATTTTCTGAACAACATTACGGCCTTTGGGGTTTGTTAGTGTTATTAATGATCCCAGTATTATTATCACCGCAGTGGCCATTCCATTCAGCGCGGTGCTGTGGGTGTTCTGAGAGATCTAAATTCTGAAGTTCTGTTCTAGAACGCTAGCCGTGTGTCTGGGGAAACTCACTCATCTTTGAAGTCAGCCTCTGTGAGCGGCACGTCTTCGATAAGCACAGCAGAATGGGTGGAGAAAAATATACCCAACATCGCCTGGGCGAGGGAGAGAGAGAGACGGCTCATTATTAGGTGGTAAACATTGTAGGTTAGGTGGTATTACTAAATGGTTAAGCTCTGTTGAGGAAGGTCTACTGTTCGTTGTTGATTCAATTATCGACTCAGTTTGCATTCAACTGGATGGTGACATACCTAACCCAACAGCTCACACATAAGTGACAATGGAATATACATGTGTACGGTTAACCCTTCGTGACATTGTTAATCTTAGAATCACAGAAATACACGATTATACGGCATACATGTTTAGTTTATAATTATAGCTAGCAGGCTAGCTGACTCTTACCAGCATAACGACTCCCCAGATGCTGATAACAATTCCACAAGCGGCGAGCTTCGGACCGCAAAATAAACAAGAGGCCATGGTCTCAAGTCTTAAAACAAGACTTCGGTCAAAACACTAAACCTAAATTCCCGTTGTTGTCCGAGTTCGCAACATTTAAAGTGAGAAAAAAGTCACTTTTGGCAGACTCTTCCGCGAAACAGCTACCAAGTT
Organism: Mallotus villosus; assembly: GCA_903064625.1. Taxonomy (NCBI): domain Eukaryota; kingdom Metazoa; phylum Chordata; class Actinopteri; order Osmeriformes; family Salangidae; genus Mallotus; species Mallotus villosus. Next base: position 6,869 of record CAEFZP010000847.1, read on the forward strand.
TCAACTTCTCTGTTGTCTGGTCAGTCACCAGTTTAGTCAGGTGACTTGAAACAGGAAGAAGATTACGCTATTGCGATTGGACTAAACTCAAGCAAAATTTTAATTTGCGTGGTTATGGTTAACAGCTACAATACTATTATTAACGGTACTAAATAAAACAGTGATTTAATATAATGTATAATTAAAATAATAATATATATTTTGTTCGCTATGGACCAATCAGCACTCCACATTTATCAGCGCGTACATACGATACTTCCGTTTGCCCACTGATGTCGTTGTTTGAATGTAGCTAGCTAACTCGTAGCTATCTACGTGTAACAATTAACCATCATAGCACACACGAATCCAGTTTTAAGTCCACCATCAATAAAAATGTGATGGTTCATATAAATATTTATATTCTGCTTGTAAGAATATTAGCAGGACGCTTCCGAAATTGTGAAGAAATTAAACGACAGTACAAGATAGCCTACGCTACGTTAGCCTAGTTCTCTTTCAAAACCTCACGAATAGGCTACTAGTTAACCTAGCTAGCTAATCGTGTTTTGTTTTTAACAGTACAGTAACGCTTTAAGTTTAACTCAGTTAGCAATCGGGAAAATGACTTCGGCCTCAACAAAGGTGAGTTATCGCATGGTTTGGTTTTTGCTACAATGCTTGGCAAATGTTACAATGTTGTACGGCATCATCACTTACTGCTAGGTTGTTAATGTAGGCAATTACGATATGCTACATTGTCGCTACTCTGCCTAACTAGGTTATTATATTCTAGTAGACTTAAACCATAACAAGATACAATAAACAACAATAACTAATTCGTCCGATAAAAACTAAAAGGTTTTTGGTAACGTTTTTGTAAAAAAAAGAAAAAAGTTTTAATGCAAATCTACCTCCATTAATTTGCATAACAGTCCACACGGTGTCGCTACTCTCTTGTATCATAGAAACATAATCTCTAACCGCCTAAAACACGACCGGGCACTTTCATCACATTTAAAGCAGCCTGTATCCGTTGCATTAACATGTACGTCTCATGACGCGACTGTTAAATTCATTATTTATATCTCTGTGGCCTGTAGGTTGGAGAGATCTTCTCCGCGGCGGGAGCTGCCTTCACCAAGCTGGGCGAACTCACTATGCAGCTACACCCTGTCGCTGACTCCAGCCCTGCGGGGTAAGACACACACACTTCTACACACACCTTTTACACACACACACACACACCACACTTCCCTTTTCTGAAGGCAGTGTCTCCTCAAGTCAGGGCTTGTCTCACTGTTTGTTCTCTCTAAACCACCAAGTCCAGAAACATCCTAGTTAAACCTAATAGTGGGAGTATCTCTGGACATAGTCTTGGCTGTTCTGAACTTGTGTTAGGATTGGACCCAAGGGTCTAGGGCTAGTATTAGCATTGGGTCTGGTGTTAGGATTGGGTCCAAGGGTCTAGGGCTAGTATTTGGATTAGGCCAAAGTCGTAGTTTGTGAACCGGCCCTAGCGGTGTGTGTGTCTCCTTGCAGAGCTAAGTGGACGGACACTGAGATTGAGCACCTGAGATCGGCAGTGGTGAGGTTCGGTGACGACCTCAACGCCCTCAGCTCTGTCCTCAAGGAGCGCACCGTGTAAGAAAACATGCCGCCATCCCTCCTTGTATTCACCAGTCCGGCCGTCTGTCCGTTTCCTTCTAGTCTTTTCTCTCTGTTGCCCGTCTTTTATTTATTTATTATTTATGGGGGGGGGCTTCACCTGGTCTTACGCTTTCACTAAGCCTGTTCACCCTACTGTTTAAAATGGTAGTGCTCACACTGAAACAGTGACACAAGCCCTACTTAGAGCCGTCTCCCAGGCGTAGGCCCAAACACAAGCCTGTAGGAGGAGGGCCTCTAGGAGGAGGGCAGGCCTGTAGGAGGAGGGCCCGGAGGAGGAGGGCAGGCCTCTAGGAGGAGGGCAGGCCTGTAGGAGGAGGGCAGGCCTGTAGGAGGAGGGCAGGCCCGTAGGAGGAGGGCAGGCCCGGAGGAGGAGGGCAGGCCCGGAGGAGGAGGGCAGGCCTGGAGGAGGAGGGCAGGCCTGGAGGAGGAGGGCAGGCCTGTAGGAGGAGGGCAGGCCCGTAGGAGGAGGGCAGGCCTGTAGGAGGAGGGCAGGCCTGTAGGAGGAGGGCAGGCCTGTAGGAGGAGGGCAGGCCTGGAAGAGGAGGGCAGGCCCGTAGGAGGAGGGCAGGCCCGGAGGAGGAGGGCAGGCCTGGAGGAGGAGGGCAGGCCTGTAGGAGGAGGGCAGGCCTGGAGGAGGAGGGCAGGCCTGGAGGAGGAGGGCAGGCCTGGAGGAGGAGGGCAGGCCTGTAGGAGGAGGGCAGGCCTGGAAGAGGAGGGCAGGCCTGTAGGAGGAGGGCAGGCCTGTAGGAGGAGGGCAGGCCTGGAAGAGGAGGGCAGGCCTGTAGGAGGAGGGCAGGCCTGTAGGAGGAGGGCAGGCCTGTAGGAGGAGGGCAGGCCTGGAAGAGGAGGGCAGGCTGCGGTTATGCTTCTTTAGAAGACGGATGGTTGGAGAGGGAGGAAGCCTGACAGCAACACACAATTAGATTTATTTCAAAGTCAAATTTGTGAAACTGTACACTCACTACTGCAACCCCCCCCATACACACACCCTCTCCCCCACACACCCTCTCCCTCACACACCCTCTCCCTCACACACCCTCTCCCCTCTCCTCCCCCTCAGAGGCCAGATAAAGACGACAGTCAAGAGGAAGCTGTACGAGAACAAGGTGCCCCTCTCCTCCGACTCCCCCAGAAAGAACTCCAAAAAGGCCGCCGTCTCCATGGTGACCTCCGCAGGGCCAACCATCATGGCCGCGCAGACAGGGCAGGTCGTCGTGACGACGGGGCTCCAGGGCTCCTCCTCCCAGGGACACCCCACCATGAAGAAACAGAAGACGGCAGGTGAGAGGGGGTGTGTGGGGGGTGTGTGGGGGGGCGGGTTGCTATGTGTGTGTGTGGGGGGGGTTATGTGTGTGTGGGGGTTATGTGTGTGTGTGTGGGGGGGGGTTATGTGTGTGTGGGGGTATGTGTGTGTGTGGGGGGGGGTTTTGTGTGTGTGGGGGGTTCTGTGTGTGGTGTGGGGGGGGTTGTTATGTGTGTGGTGTGTGGGGGGGGGGTGTTCTGTGTGTGTGTGTGGGTTCTGTGTGTGTGTGGGGGGGTTCTATGTGGTGTGTGTGGGGGGGGTTGTTATGTGGGTGTGTGGGGGGGGGTTGTTATGTGTGTGTGTGGGTTATGTGTGTGGTGTGTGGGGGGGGTTCTATGTGTGTGTGTGGGGGGGGTTGTTCTGTGTGTGTGTGGGGGGGGTTGTTATGTGTGTGGTGGGGGGTGGAGTGTGTGTGTGGGAGGTGTGGATGGAGTGAAGTTACAGTTAGGTGTGTGATCTCTTTTAAGCGCGATATTGGACACTGTTAAGACAAGTCTGTACATGTACATGCTTTATTAAGCATTACTTTCTATAAAGATAAATTAGCTTGTTGTCGGCACTTAGAGTCCACATCACTACCATTATCGGTTTTAAACATAAAACCAACTACCATGACCCTCTCTCTCCCTCCCACTCTTTCTCTCTCTCTCTCCCTCTCTCTCCCTCCCTCCCTCTCCCCCTCTCTCTCTCTCCCTCTCTGTCTCCCTCCCTCTCTCTCTCTCTCTCGCCCAGACGTGACTCTCAGTGCTCTGAACGACTCTGACGTGAACAGCGACCTGGTGGACATCGAGGGCCTGGGGGAGGGCTCCTCCGCCAAGAAGATCAACTTCGACCAGGGTAAGAGACGTCAGGGACCCACGTGAGGGAAGAGTCAGATTCAACGTCGATGAGTCAGATTCAATGTCAATGAGTCAGATTCAACGTCAATGAGTCTGATTCAACGTCAATGAGTCAGATTCAACGTCAATGTATTCGTTCGGCAGATGCTTTTAATCTTACATGGGGGGGGTTTTGAACCTGGGGCTTTTGATCTGTGGTCAAACAATCCACCACTTACCTATGTCCCCGTCCTATACGTAAATAAATGATAATGGTGTTGACGCAGCCATGTGTTCAGATATGCAGGTAGCTTAGTCAGCTTTTGTGTTGACACTAGTGTTGTCATGGTACCAACATTTAAGTAGTAGGTACCAATACCAGTGCAATTTCATGGTACTTAATACAATTTTCGATACCAAAGCTGGTTGCTGAACAACTCATCTGTTGACAGTAACAGTCACCTACAGTATCTAAGGCTGTACCTATGGCAACGACAGAACATCAATACAATCACAATGCATGTAGGCCAAAAGTCGGATTCAAAAGAGTGGATTCAACACGCTTCATGGGGTTCTAAACTTTTTGTCGCGCCACAAGCACAAACATAAATATACATCCCAAAACACAAATATCGACAAACGATGTCGTCTAAAAGCCTCTGTAAGAGATCGATAACCCAGGGGTTCCCTCTTCTTGCCCCAGTATTGGGCGTTGTATTCTCAGTCTGCTGCAAACCATAAAGCACATGAACTGTGGTGTTAGCTAATTGGTTTCTGGTGATCGACGATGTTCTCATCTGCCTCACGCCCTAAGTATTTCCATACTTGACTCTTCCACTTTTCTTGTCGACAACTTTTAGTAGAGCCCCTGCAGTATTAACTGCTTGTCCAATTTAACGACTTGGTCGCTAAATTTAGTGACTTTTCAGAGAACCACTAGCATCTTCTGAATATATTTTTTTGGGAGGGAACACTTTGCTTGTCAGTGTCTGACTCTGCAACCCAGTACTTCAGATATTTTGGTATCGTACCACTTTTTTGTTGTGGTTGAGCCCCAACTTGGTACAGTTTTTTGTGTCAACACTAGTTGAGACTCTTCTCTTTGGTTAGAGCATCTGACTTCAGGTTTAAAACACGTGTGCTTGTGTATTAGGTCCATATTTTAAAATCTACGTTGTCCCACCCCCGTCCCCCTCCATCTCCTAGACAACCTGAATCTTGACTCCAGCCTCATCATGAACTCAAGTGACCTGCCTCTCCTCTCCCGCTGACCCCTGACCTTTGAGAGGAGGAGGAGGGGACGACGACTTGCCCCGTCGTCACGGGTGACCACGGACCCGACGTAAACACGTTGACCTTCAGCACCGACGCTCAACAGCGATGGCCACACTGATCCCACTCAACAGACTGAAGAGATGATCACATGACCTACCGCACTCACATGTAGATCACATGACCTACCTCCTGACAGTTTAATATTATTTTCATGATATACACAATATAGCAATATACTCCTGTCCCATCTTCACAAACCCCCCCCCCTCTCTCACACACACACACAGCCTGATCTATTCAAGGCCCAATAACAATATTTAACACTATTGTAGTCTTTATTTTTCTCCCTTATCAGTGCATACAAATCAAAATTGTATAAATGGTCAAATCATGTACTTGTTGTAGCTGTTTGCTACCCGTTGCTATGGCGAGGAAGAAGAGAGGTCATCACTATCGTATTGTAGGAAAGGTCAAGGGTTAGATGATTGTTTAGATCTGTGTCACCATTTTGTTTTTAAGAAACAGCTGTAGGACCTAAGATGGGGGGGACACGTATAAATATCCACTCCTGATGACTAGAACACTCCTACTGTGTCAGAGGACATGGAGTGTTCGCGTCGTAGTTCCTGGGTAGACATTGGTCACGTGATCAAGCATGTGACTGAATTATCTTGAATAAACTCGATTTTGTATTTAACCATTTTTTGGAGGGTTGTTTTGTTCATGTTTGTCAGTTTGATGTTGCCGCTTCGCTCCAGCAGTGGTCGTTTACCTTTGTGATGGAACGGCCCTGCAGAGGTTATTTACAGTCGTGGCCTAAAGTATCTGCAGTGACAAATTCGGTGTTTTGCAAAGTTTGCCACATTAGTATTTGTAGATAATAAAAATAAAAATAAAAAGTGATTCTATGGTATACTGGTAAACAATTACAAACATTTCATACGTTTTTAAGGCTTTTAATGGTCAAATTGAGTCAGTATATGCAAAGTCACCTTTTATAGCAATCGGTGTGCTCTTGATTATCCAATCGGAATGATGTGCTAGTTCACCTTACTAGTACTCATTCACACTTTCCAGAAGTGCAGATGATATGACTCAGTGACATGATGTTAGCTGGTCGCTTGGTACCAGGGCCCCAAAACAGTGACACGTGGTGGTTTGTGATGAGCTTTTATTTAGTTTTTCCAATTAACCTTTTATTAAAAATGCATCTGATCACTCTGCAGAATATATAGAAATAAAAAACAGATGTAAATCAACACAACAACCGAAGCTGTGAACTTAGAGAAACACAAAATGTCCGATGCTTTTGGCCCCTGATTAAGCAGCGAAGACGACTGCAGTCATGTCTGAGTTTGGAACATCTCTTTCACAAGCCTCTCCGAAATGTGAAAAACTGAATATATAATCTTTATTAAAGAATGATTAATGAATATTAATAACCGATATTACAGCACAGGGTTTATATATCTGAAGTGTGTGATGATGATACAGCAGTTTATCAGTTCAACACTTATTACAAATGCAACAGGGTCAATTACTTGCTCTGTCCGAAGTTTCACTGCTGCAAGATCAGAGTTATTCTAACAGACAGTAGTTATATTGCTGTTAAATATTAAAACAGTTAAAGTTTAATAGCGTTTAACAAGAAATGGATGTTCTCAATGAGGTTCTATATTTTCCAAGTGCATTATTAGGTTATAATCGATGGAAAGTATAATGGTTATAATGGTTTAATGTAACTTCCATTAGAATCACTGCTATGAAATACCAGAACAGATGTTTGACTATGATAAATTATCCTTAATTCTTGCACAATGAACATTCATATGCACCAAACACTGTCCAGATACCTTACTGCTGGTTCGATGATGATGATGATGATGACTGTGTGGGTCTGACTGGAGCAGCACAGTCTTTACTGGCAGTCTAGAGACCAGTACCAGTAATGATGTGCTGCTAATGCCAGGCACACTGACGGAACCATACCAGGGTTCCATGGAACGCCGTTTCGGAACACGGGTTTAGAAGCGGAATTCAATTGTTTTTGTTCTGATAGACGTGTGGGCATTCCGAGGCTTCCCAGTGACAGCACATAATGATTTGAAGTTGCTTTTGAGATACCTTCAAAACATGATATGCTGCTAAAGGGCTTCCTGGATAGGGGGTGTGTGTGAGTGGCTGTGTGAGGGATGGAGGGCGATCCTGGGGAAAACCACTCCATGGTTGTCAGGTACACTGGACTGTGGAGACAAAATGATGAAACCATATTTAGAAAACAGCAGTGAATTGATAAATAAAACTGATATAAAGACCTCTGTTTGAAAGCCTTAGCTGTATGCAGTGCTGGCTCAGACTAACCCACAAAATGTAGGCTAATGTGATAATGTAATTTTCACACACGAGTGACGAGGCTTCTAGAAATGTCTGCAAGGAGTGTGGCCTAGTAATTCATTGACACAGATGCGGTAGGTGTATATTTAAACCTGGTTTTCGGCTTCATAATCAAAAAACAGAAAGAAAAAAGAAAAAAATAGGATAAATAATTAAATAAAAGGCCATTTATTTTACAAAGCCAGGCCATGATGACCCTGGGTGTAATTTGAATATGCTCATATTTTAAAACACTAAATCCCTGTTTTTATAAACTTTAAATTATTATAGAGATGACACACAAAATGGATGATAGCCAAGGGAACAAAATGGCGTCCGAAGAGGACCTACTGTAAACCACACCTGGTGATTACAGACATTTGCATCATTTTAACTTCATCAGACTGTTCAAAATGCCGTCTTTAAAAAATGTTCATTAAAAATAATATTAATTCATTCAAATTAAACAGAACTATATTTACAGTATTCCGAAACCTTGAACAGTTCCTTTTTAACTCTTGTTTGTAGTTTAAACTTGAAGAGCCAACCAGAAATACAGTAAGCTCCCACACACACAGACACTAGTGGTAATAACAGAGACTCTGTGTACTTTGATAAAATCCCTGAAGGAACGAATAAATTGATCCAAGTCTCTGAAATAAAAAATAAAAAAAAACACCCAAAAAAGGCCACAGCCACTGACTCTTAGCCCAACTGTTCTGTCAAACATGTCTTTCTCAATAAACACTGAAAACACAACATACAAGGCTGCCAAACACACATCGGAAGACAACGTGTTGAAACGAACGCAATTAACTCGATACTTGTAATTATGCCCACTGCTAAAAAACAATAAAACAACAACATATTGCCTTGGTCATAAACCAAGTCAGTGTTAACTAGACATGAGGACTACATTAAACTACAATGGGTCAGACAAACCACATTTTAAAAAGCAAAACAAGACAATAACTAAGGACAAGCTAAAGGCAAGCAGCCTAACAACAACTAAATAACTGGAAAAGAGCCAAAAAACGACAGTTAGGAATATGAGGTGAAGAACCTCGTAGATCACCGCTCACATTCTAACGTGGGTATCACCGAGACTACTGCCGTTTTTCGTGGCGTGTAATCCCCGTTTATGAATCGGTGTTCATGTTAATTCGACTCAAAACGACCCCAGACTAACAACCCCCTTTAGAAATAGAGAAGCAGCATCGTTACATCTCTTCAAGACAGGATTATCACACTTGGTGTGGTCGTGGTGTGTGTTAGAAAAGACAGTGATAGAGTGAGGGAAGAGAGAGAGAGAGAGAGAGAGAGAGAGTGAGAGAGAGGGAAGAGAGAGAGACTGCAGAGGACCATGACAGTCGCTTGACCTTGACATGAACAGGTAGGGATGCGCCTGAGATCAGACACACCCCCAACACAACAACGGTGAGGAAGGCAATTAAAAATGAGAGAGAGAGAGATGAGGCCTTCCGTAGGAGTGGTGAATTATGAAAAGGGGGAGGGGGGGGGGAGAGGGACGGGGGGTTTGCCGTCGTAGCACATGACTGGTATGACCCTTGAAGTTGAACTCTGCTGCACACACACACACACACACACACACACCACACACACACACACACACACACACACACACCACACACACACACACACACACACACACACACACACACACACACACACACCACACACACACACACACACACACACACACACACACACCACACACACACGGCTACAGGCACGAGGTACCTAGTCTCATCAGCACACGTGAGACATCTGAGAGGTGATCTTTCTAACAGGTGGGAGAAGAAGGGAAGGGTCATCAGTTTGGGGCATTGTCAGGCTTCTAAAACTCTTCAGAGAACATTCTAGAACCCTTAAACAGTATTCTAGAACCCTTCAACGGTATTCTAGAAGCATCTTGAAACACAAGGCCTATGAAACGAGGGAATTGACAGTTCATGACATTGTCCTAACTAATAGAATATACAGTGTTATATATATATTTATCGGGAAAAAAATATGTATACACATCTTTAGTAAATATTTAACAAATGAATATTTTTTGGGATCCCCACCCAATGAAAAACACTTCTGTGGGGGAGGGGGGAGAGGGGGGGGGCAGACAGTCACACCACGCCTAATGTGGTGTGCTTGAAACTTTTACTCTTCACAAACGCTGGATTACAAAGAAATTAGGATTACATTTTTAAAAAGAACATCAAAAAAATCATACCTTTTTAATCGCCACACTTAAAATAACACAAATGTGAATGTATCTAATAATGTTAAACATGAGACATTTTCCTGATTACAGTCACAGAACAAATGAAGCTGCTGAAGAATAAAAGCGGGTGGATAATCGACTTCGTCCCGATTAAAATGTGACGGAACATTTAGGCTAATCAACATCAAGGAAAGCACATTGAGGAGTGTCTAAAACAACACAACTGTCATCTGCAGACCTAGCTACGTAGGAAAGATGATATCTCACTTCACTGTACAACACATACTCTCACACACACACACTAAAGTGGGGGTCACATTATTAGAAATCTTAACAAAGCATTTGAACGGGGAGATCTCGTCAGCATTGAAGCAGTAACATTTTGATGAAAGGAGTCTCTAATTTTCTGCCTCGTTGAAAAGGAGTGGAGAGAGGGAGAGAGAGAGAAAGCGTGCGCGAGTGAGAGAGAGAAGGGCTGAAAAAGGGGGCAGAGAGAGAGTGAGGGCGAGAAAAAGAGAGAGAGGAACGAGAGAGAGAGAGAGAATAGGGTTGGAAAAGTGGCAGAGAGGGTGAGGGCGAGAGAAGGAGAGAGAGAGAGACGGAAGGAAGGAAGGAAAACGAGACGAAGAGTTGCAAGAAAAGCTATTTTTCTCTCCCAACTGGCCCGGGCTTGTCTACCTAGTCACATCAGGGGCCATTTTATACAAGAGGAACACACGAAGAAGACAGCTTCCTTACCTCCACTCCTCCAGGCTCTGATAGTATTATTACATCAAGGACAGAAGAAGACAGAGGGTGTGTGTGGGGGGGGTACTGTTAGAAAATTAGCCCAATTATGAAAATAAAAAGTAAAATATTATGAACAATCAATCAATCAAACCAACCAATCACAGCTCTCTAATTTATCAACTCAAACGCACGTCTTAAGTGCTAGTCTCGTAAAAGGGATGCACCTTAAAAAAAAACGTTTTTATTTATTTATTTTTCAAAGTCCTGTCTAGTCTATGGACCGAGCCTTCCACCTCCCCACACCCATCACTCAAAAAACTTTGCTCTAACTCAACAGAACACTACTAGTACACAGGTCAGTGACACCAAACCTTGAAATTGATATAAAATGAAACGATCATGAATACTAAACACACAAACATCAATGGGCATCCCCAGGCATATTTCAGAAGAAGAAAAAAACTGCCATTAGGAAAGCTGGTGGGGGCCTTGTAATAGCCAAGGAGGGCAGTTTGGTTTCTGTCCCAAAATATGTCACAAAACCCATTTGGTCCTCCACTTGCTATCCCATAATAACCCCCACAACCTCTCATAGTTACCCACACTCTCTAGTCTCACCTTCAGACCCCAGTCTTGTTCAGTGTGCAGCCTCGGCTATGCAGTAGCTAGTGAGAGTGACTGGGGAACTTGGTAGGCATAAAAAGCAAAAGGCTGTAGCCTTTTTCCCTGGCCATCACTTTCTACAATAAAAATGAACATTTTCGGAAGCCCCGAAAAATCTAAAAAAAAATAATGGGCTCCAGTGGGCCTTGGTTGAGGGTGGTGTGAAATTTGGGACCGGTCGCTCATACCCTTGGGGGTCAAAAAATTTATTTTCTGGGGGCTAGCGTTTGTCTGGAACGAACCTGTGTTCAGGCAGCCTCCTCTTGCTTGCTGACTTGAATCTGTGCCAAGAGTCTCAGCCAGCCAGCAGAAAGAAAGAGACAGAGAAATGAGAGAGGGGGGGGAGAGAAAGAGAGAGGGGGGGAGAGAGAAAGAGAGAGGGGGGAGAGAGAGAGAGAGGGAGCGGGAGTTTAATTTAAAAAATATATAAATTAAAGAAAGAAAGAGAACAGACTAGATCGTAGAAAAAGAGAAGGGATATAAGAAAATAATAAATGTGTCTTTTGTGAGTTTTTTTTCTCGTGTGGCAGTTCGGTCTCAGCACCGCAAACCGACGGTGGAGAGAGAAGCCGACTAGATTAGAACAAACTAAATACGGAACACAGAAAGACTTCTTCTTCTGTTCTTTCTGCACCGAGCAACAGAAAAAGAACAAGCAAAACTGGCGCGTCGAGAGAGAAAAAAGTGATAAATAATAACAGACGCCAAGAAAACGATTAAATATTGTCTTTCGGGACTCCCAACCCCCCTCACTTGAAGTTATAAATCTCCAGAACTGTAATAAATATAACTTGAGAAGATGTAGTTAAATCATTAGACACCATGCAGAAAGGGGCGGAATCCAGGACTGGGGAGAGTGCTGAATGTACTGTGTCGAAGCCACAGATAGCTTTACCCAAAGGACACAGAGGCCTAAACCAGTTCTCTCTCTCCCTCTCTCGCACACACACACGCGTGCGCACACTTACACACACGTGCACACGCACTCGTGCACACGCTCATCATGAGAGCACACACACACACATAAAGAAATTGTGAAGAGACAAAGGCCGTAGTTGTAGAATCGTAAATATGTGTGTTTGGATTAAAACCACAATCACAATATTCTGCCTCGACAAAGTCATACACCAATAGGGTTGGCATGGCAAGTCATATATCTCGGGTAAAGAGCATAATTCTCTCGGGTAAAGAGCATCATTTAGATTACAAGAGAGCTACTAGTGACACGGTCACAGTCTTCAAGTGAAGAAAATGAAAAATATATATTTGCTCCCTTCTTATCGTCTTAAGTTTAACTTGAATTCAATCATTTCGATTACAGGGGATGTTTATATTCTGAATCTAGAGCATTTTGGTTGTTTGCTGAAGCCGGACGATAAGGTTAAATATTAACCCCGGGATCTGTGTTGGTACACATTGCAGATATTCCCTCTGGTATAAAGCCCAGAAGCTTGCTTGTCTGTGATCCATCGAATGACACATGCAGTTATCTAGTGTATTTTAAATGATCATTTGTCTGTGAGGTTGAGACTCCTGTCGAGGTCGCTACTGTGGAACAGGAAAAGCACTTTGTGCAACCAGTCGAAGAGCACAGGTCTCTTGAAATCACATTCAGATCCAATGTCTCCCTCATTCTGCCTAGATAGAACCCCCCGGAATAGAACATACTGGAATAGAATAATGGAACTGTCTGTGCATATTTGTGTTCTTTTTTCTTTCGGAACACCTGTCCTTTTCTCTACCACAGCTTACTAGAAATATTTCTGAAGGCTGATATTGGAGGGAATTATCTTTAGGTCTGTTTGTGAGTGGATAGGCGTGGAATAAAACCAGCATATTAAACACACGCACACAAAGACCACCAAAAACTAAACACTGGTAAAATAATCTGAAGGCGTAAATTCTACAGAGATACATAAGTGAAGACCTTACTGTTCTGCTTCTAAAACTGGGAGCAGGGAATCTGCAATTCATTTAGCATGATGTTCAGTGGTAATACAGTGCATGTATTAATATCACCCTTGAGCAGTCTGCCTGCTCAAACGCTGATGTTGCGCTTTTTTCTCAAGCTGGTTGAACATTCAAATAACGTAGGGTGGCTTACAAAAGAATACTGTTCTTTCTACCTCTAACTTATCTTAACGGCTTGCAGTTACAACTATAAGTGTCTTTCACACCACAAAAAAACGTGGATCTCAAGCACTATGAGTGTGACTAAAATGGGACATGGTGGACTTGTGATATGTCACAGTACAGTAACCCTAGCAAGTACGTGGCAACGATGACGCAGATATGAATGGCACACCTAGTCGATTCTACGCAGCCGTTTTTTGTATTTCAATGTCTTTTTCTTTTGTATTTGTCAGTGTTACAAATGCATGTAGACGTTTGTCCAGTCTACAATTAACATTTTTACATCTCTGAATGTGCGCATTTAATAAAGTGTGTAAAAGCTAGGGAAAGGCCACTTTTACCAACAAATTGTGTTATTTTGACATTCTCTTAGGATGTGTAGAATACAAAACGATGAGACATGTTGAGACTGGATATCGATTTGACAGGATTAAACGATTTAACCAACACAAAGGCGGCAATCGTCGACTGCAGCGAGACAATCATCAACATGGCCAGTACAATTTAAGGGCAGCCATTTGGGAAAATACGTTACAATGTACCTTTTAAGTACAAACTGTAGGCTAACATTACAGTGAATGGCAAGAAGCAAATATGTTACGCACGTTACATTGTTTGGTGCGCATTACCTGGAGTTTATTATTTTACATTCTTTTTCAAACTAACCTTGACATTGAAGCATGGGTTTTTATATAGACGTTAGAAACACTCTAAATATAAAGATGAGCTGGCAAGCCAAGTTACTAGATAATTTCCCCCCCCAACTGTAAGATAGTTGGCATTGAACAACTATGGTAAAGGGGGTTGGGCAAGCAAAAAATGCTGACTCAGAACACTACTCGTTCATCAACGCTATTCCGTCTTTGTATTTGAAAATGTGAGTTTCACATCAATACAGAACGTTAAGTTAGGTCTGAAGTATTCAACAGCTATCCCGTTGCATCCAAGTAAATGCCTATGTTTTACGAAATAAGACTTATTTTCGTCTAGTTAGAATACGGGGGGTGGGGTGGAACCTTGAGGGGGTCGCACGAGCAATTTTAGGGAGGGCTGCAGTGTTACGGCAGACCAGCCGATAACTCACACGGGGGGAGTGTCGGGTACAGCCCTTTTGTGCAGCGAAATTAAACAATTCCCCCCGTCTTTTCTGTGATACAACGTACACCACCACGCTGCGCTACATTCCTGCTGTAAATGTTGCTGGTTTGAACGCAAGTTCAGTTTTCAGCCTACGTCTTTCTATTCATTGTATTTCTCTTGCTAGCTAGGTCGAGGACCAGTTAGCTAGCTATTTCCAGGTCCCATCAAAGGAGGGTTGTATTACTGGAATTGTACTATTCCTATCATACACCGGTACTTAAAATAAAGTTAGCTGGTCGACTTGGAAAACTCAGTATGAGACGTGGTTCAACGGCAAAAAAATGGTAAAGGTGCAAATGAATAAAAAATAAAGTTAAAGCTTGATGGCTTTTTGCCTGCAAGCTAACTATAGCTAACAAGTATGCATTCAGAACATAATGAAATTAGTCAAAACACTGGTAAAACTGTTAAGACATCCAGTTACACGTTAAAAAGCTTACCTTGAGTAAAATATCCTTGCGTCATGAAGAATACAAATCTTTTCGAAAATATTCCTTGTATAAATGTATTAGAAAAATGGCAAATGAATTCACAAAAAAATGTTTTTCAACCCAGGCTCTCATTCTCTGTCAAGGAAAAGTTTGAAAATGGCGCCAATGCCTCGCCTCAGCGGCTCTACTAACACTGGTGACACGAGGCAGAGGAAAAAAAATAAATATAAATTCCAACGGTTGAATTATAATTTTTTACAACATGTATATTATGCGTGTATGATAGACTAATCAATATATCTAGTTAATTTTGCACCAAATGGCTCCTGTGATTTTTATTTAATTTTTGTTTAATTATTCAGTAATAACCGTCAAAGATAGTTCCAGTCGTGGTGCAGGACGGGAGATTATACGATCCGTTGTGTTTTGAATTTCCCAACCGGGAAGTCGAAAATTGAAAGATTTGTCGCCCCCTGTAGTAATATCTATGAAACAGAACACATTTTCTTCGAGTTTCGCGACTAGTATGCAACCTTTAATCTGAATGCCGTTTGAGACAGACAACTTTATTCAATTTAGATGTATTTTTTGGCCACGATATAGCTGTAGTCTTCAGTTTCTGACATCTGTCTGTGAAACGATGGACATTAAATATTTTACCATCCAGCCTGGATTAGAAATATCACGCGCGCGCACACACACACACACACACACACACACGAGAGAGAGAGAGAGAGACAAAAGTGCGGTAAGTGACCCGTAATATAACACACACATTTCCAGAAGTCAGAACTCATCTTTCTGAAAGTCTTAGAAAACACGAAGTCACAGTCTTCTGTATGTAGCTGAACTTGTTCATGCATACAGCAGAAACACGTCTTTCACAACCACTTTTAATCTTTCACTCCAAGGTTAAGAATTCAGGTCAACAATCTTTTTTTCCCCTCTCGTTGCAGTGGAAGTCTTCATGCTCTGTCAGCCAGTGGAGGGACAGGACACAGGTTAAGTGCCTGCCTAGTGGCATCAGTAAAGGGGCCAGTAGCTAAGTGACGGGCTTGTTTTTGTGAATGACTGGAGGACCTGGAGCTGACAGTGGTCTTCCCACCCCTCCCCTCTGTGTGTGTGTGTGTGTGTGTGTGTGGTGTGTGTGTGTGTGTGTGTGTGTGTGTGTGTGTGTGTGTGTGTGTGTGTGTGTGTGTGTGTGTGTACTCAGCAGTACATTAGCTTGGTCGTTGACCTTTGGGCGGTGTTCAAATGAATGGGATGATTATTAACATTACTGCTGATCCAGTTTACAAAGCCGTACGCACACACACACACACACACACACACACACACACACACACACACACACACACACCACACACACACACACACCACACACACACACACACACACACACACACCACACACACACACACACACACACACACACACACACACACCACACACACACACACACACACACACACACACACACACACACACCACACACACACACACACACACACACACCACACACACACACACACCACACACACACACACACACCACACACACACACACACACACACACACACACACACACACACACACACACACACACACACAGGGCCAAAGATTTACTACATTCAACATGTTTAATCCAGTAAATGTGTCACACATGGTCAAAATAACAGGCAGGAACAAGTTAAACAGGAAATATCATACTTTTTAACATCAAGAGCAGTCAAACAGAGAAACACAAAGTTGCGCACATGTCATTGAAACATCAAACATGGCCGTGCCCATCACCTAGTGTCATTATTAACCTGAGGTAAAACGTTCAAAGAGATTGACTAAAATCTCTTCCGTTGCCATTGAGTCATCTTCCCAAATATACAGTACACGCCTACAGATTATCACTGGCCACACCCCTCTCTTCAACTCCTCACATTGAGGATTCAAGTTGTTCTACCCGTCAATGTTTCACACACAACAACATGAACCAGGATCTCAGAACCCTTGTCAGCCAATGAGGATGTTCCGAGCCTTAGAATTCCGGAATCCCTTCATTTCGGAAGTCGACACAACATTCCAATTCATTCTGCCGTGAACTTGACTTTAGGTAAGGCTTTGTGTAGGTATACCGGAGTCCTTGCCTTCTTTTTCTCCTTCTTCTTTCCATTCACCCCTTCCTCCACCTCTCCTCCGCCCCCCTCCCCCCCCTTCCTCGTTGCCCAACCCAGTCATCATCCTTAGAGACCACAGCAGGCTGTGCTTGTGGTAGTTGTCGTGCTGATGGTTGTTGTGGTTGCCGTGGGCGTTGCCCCGGGCGGCGTGGGGGGTGGTGGTGGTGTCGGGCGGATGGCAGCAGGGAGCGCTCTTCTCCTTGGTGAGGAAGTAGAGGAGGGCGTTGAGCCAGGCGTTGAAGGAGGCCAGGGGCCGGGTGATCTTGTAGCACATGGAGACCATGGTCATGGTATGGCAGGGCACCCTCTTCGTCACCTTGAGGATGAGGAAGATGGTGCGCGTCACGTGGAACGGGAAGAAGCAGAGGGCGAAGAGGAGGGTGATGGTGATGATGGTCCTGATGGATTTGCGACGGCGGTGGGCGTAAGGGGAGTGCGCGCCCAGGATGATGGACATCCCCTCCCTTCCTCCTCCTCCCCCTATCACGTTGTCTTGCCTCCCCGCCGCCCCCTCTCCCTCCCCCGGGCGCGGCGGCCGGACCCTGTGACCGCAGGGTCCTGAAGATGGTGAGGACCACGTGGGAGTAGCACCAGGCGATGATGGAGAACGGCAGGAAGAACCCCAGCAGGTGGAGGATGATCCCGTACGGAACGTACTCCGAGAACTCCCTGTCGATGGCGTCGTCCCAGCAGTTCTGGAACGCCTCCACCCCGTTGCCGTGGTTGCCCGGGTGCGGGTCGCCGTTCGCCGCCGCCGCCGAGCCCATCTCCCTGGTCATGTGACCCGTCTTGGCGAATCGGAAGATGGGGCAGGTGAGGGCGAACACCACTACCCAGACCAGGACGCAGGTCCCCTTCACCGCCCTCTTGGTCTCCATGGTGATGGTCCTCATGGGGTGGCAGATCCCCAGGTATCGGTGCACGGAGATGCAGGTGAGGAAGAAGATGGAGCAGTAGAGGTTGAAGTAGAACAGGAAGCGAACGAGTCGACACATGAAGTCCCCGAACACCCAGTTGTCCCTCATCATGTAGCTGGCGATGAGGAAGGGGAGGGACAGGCCGTACATGAAGTCCGTGGAGGCCAGGTTCACCATGTAGATGAGCGAGGCGTTCCAGGGTTTGGTGCGTCGGAAGGAACGGAACAGGACGATGGAGTTGAGGGAGATGCTGAAGAGGAAGGTGAAGGAGTAGCAGATGGGGAGGAAGATGTACTTGTAGGACTCGTCGATGCTGCAGGAGGAGGGGACGTCGTGGGCGGAGGGAGAGGAGGAGTTGAGGACGGCGTGGGGAGAGACGCCGCCGCCGAGACCCGTCGCCGGGACGCTCGTTGCCGCGGTCGTCATGGTCGCGAGCTGTCGTTGCCGCGGTGATGACGGTGGTGGCAGCTACAGTGGAGGTGCGCCTGTCTCATTTTCCCATTCCCCTCTCGTCCTTCTAGAACCTTCTAGAACTGTCCGGCGGCTCTCGGAACGTTCAGGTCCACTCTCGCGCTCCGGAGTCGGTTCTGTCTACTGAGCGAGAGAGAGGGAGAGAGAGAGAGAGAGACACAGAGAGAGGGAGAGAGAGAGAGAGAGAGAGAGAGAGAGTAAATAAGAAAGAGAGCATTTAGTTAACCGGGTCTCCATCCTCTTCTCTCACATACCTGATCCCTCATTCAGTAAGTCGGGCCTGGATCAATCAAAACCACGAGCCTGTAACTCTCGTACAGCCAGACCCCCCTATACCCTGTTCCCTTATGACGACTGTATCCCCCACCCCCACCCCCACCCCCCCTTCATGCTATTTTTCCTGCTGTGTACCAGGATCTCTGGACACTGCTGATTCAGTACGTTCTCACTCCATTAACTCTGCAATCAGTAACTACTCACTTCCCCCCAATCTGTCTATCCGTCCATTCATTCATCCGTCCATACATACATCCACCTGTCCTTCCAGCCATCCACCTGTGTCCATACATCCTTCCATCTTTTCCATCGTCATCCCCCCTCAGTCTATAAACCTTATCCCCTCACCGCCGCTCCGTGTAACACACAAGCACGATAAGAAGGATGTGTGTGTGTCGTGTAGTTTGTGTTTGAGTTTGTGTATAGTGTGTGTGTGTGTGTGTGTGTGTGTGTGTGTGTGCAGTTTGTGTGTGAGTTTGTGTATAGTATGCGCGTGTGTAGTTTGTGTGTGAGTTTATGTACAGTCTGTGTGTGTGTGCAGTTTGTGTATAGTATGTGTGTGTGTGCAGTTTGTGTATAGTATGTGCGTGTGCAGTCTGTGTGTGAGTTTGTGTATAGTTTGTGTGTGTGTGCAGTTTGTGTATAGTTTGTCTGTGTGTGAGTTTGTGTATAGTCGGTGTGTGTGTGTACCATGACTGCACACGTATGAAGGATTTACAGGTAAATAGGGGGTGCTGTGTCCATAGGGTTCTGGCACTGAAAAGTAAACACTGACATTGAAAATCCGGAAACACCCAATCCCATCCAGCCAACCTAAGGATCTGAGGGGAGAACTGGGTGAACCAATCACTGCTGAGGGGAGAACTGGGTGAACCAATCACTGCTGAGGGGAGAAGTGGGTGAACCAATCACACACTGAAAGCACTGTCGCAAGTGTCCAAGCATTTTTTTTGGGACACTTTGTCTCTCAACCCTTGTGCTGCCTTCGAGTCATCGGTGACCTTTTGGACCCCGATGATCGGTCACAAACGCAGCAAAATTATAGCCCTTTTTATGAATATTCTAGTATACATTTTTTGGTGAATCCTGAGTTTAAACAACCACAACCGGTATCATTACAACAAACAGAAGATTCTACTAATGACGGCAATAAATGCGAGTGTACTTAGGAACGTGGCATATAAATGCCTGCATCACTGTCACAGCAGAAGAGAGCGAGGAGGGACTGACCTGCTGAAACAAGATGTTCTAGTCGTCTCCGCTGGCTCCCATGGTCGGCAAACAAACCGTCGGAAGAAGAAGAGGAAAAATAAACCGCAAAAAGGAATCCTCGGGTCGATTCAACACGTGTTTCTAACGAGGGTGAGGGAAAGCAGAAAGGACTAAAGAAGAGGAAAGATAAACCAAGTCAAGAAAAAACAATATGTTGAAAAACACAATCCAAGTCATCACTCCGTTCCCTGGAAAGCTTCTCTTGGAAAGAGGAGTCACCTTGGGCTGTCTGGGCTCCACCTGCGTCTCGGCTCCACCTGCGTCTCGCTTCTGCTGAAGGCTCAGATGGATCATCCCTCCTAGACCGTGTCTGTTGTCGAGCTGTCGTCCCTCCTTTCCTCCCTCCCCTCCTCCCACCCTCGTTCCTTCCCTTCCACCATCCCCTCCCTCCCCTCTCCTCTCCTCTCTCCCCTCTCCTTTCCTCCCTCCCCTCCTCCCACCCTCGTTCCTTCCCTTCCACCATCCCCTCCCCTCTCCTCTCTCTCCCCTCTCCTTTCCTCCCTCCCCTCCCCTCCTCCCACCCTCGTTCCTTTCCTTCCACATCCCCTCTCCTCTCTCTCTCCTCCCTCCTCCTTTTGTGCTGAGATAGACGTTTGGCAATGCAAACTCTGACCTGCCTGGACACACTCACACCCTCTCACACACCCCCTCACACACACACACACACACACACACACACACACACCCTCACACACGGGTGAACACACACACGTTCACACACCCTCTCACACACTCATACAGACGGCCATGCACACAATATCACTCTCAGACGATTAAGCACCACACACGTTCTAGCATGCATGAACTATTGCACAAACTGACGAATAAACACACTCATACACAGACACACACACACACACACACACTCATACACAGACAGACACACGGACACACACACACTCATACACAGACAGACACACACACACACACACTCACACATACACAGACACACACTCACACACTCATACACAGACAGACACACAGACACTCACAGACAGACACACAGACACCCACACGAGCATGTACATACAAACTGTTTCCATACCAGACATGGTCAAGCTTCCCCAAAAGCATCTAAAACTACAAATAATCACAATGAGTAGCGACACGCATTTGGCTCGATGGTTTATTGAAACCCAAACAGAGGCAGAATCAAACTTTTAGAAACACTGTTTGTGTTAAGAACTTGTGCAGAGGGCGTTGTGTATGCGGTGCCCAGCTCCCCTGCGTGTGTGTGTGTACACCAATGTGGTTGTGAGTGTGTAGATCAGTCTGGTTGTGTGTGTGTGTACACCAGTGTGTGTGTGTGTGTGTGTGTGTGTGAACCCACATACTGTGACATATTTGCTCCCTGTGTGTTTAATCACACAACACGAGGCGTACGTGTGCCAGGCCAGCCAGAGAGTGTAGTACCTGCTCCTTCTGTTTTCATCACAACAGTCCAAAGAGACGGATTCCACGTATGCCCATTCGCCTTAGAGCCCGCTGCACCAAACACTACTTATGAAAAACACTAAATAAACAACTAAAAAAACATCTTCTCAGTCCTCATCTGGGCTCGCTTGATCTTGCCTGGAGGAGCAATGGAGACAGACAAGGACGCTGGTCACTCCAGGCAGACCTGCGTCAACGAGCGAGGGTGAGACAGGCGTTGGAATCATGTTGTGAGATGGCGTTCCTCTGACTCGTGTTGGACGGTTAGAGCTTTGTTGTTTCAAGACAGAACCACATTCAGTCCATTACTAGGATTAACTACACACCGATCATGTATCAGGACAAAGACTATGAAATGGTTTCCCCAACGAGCGGAATTGAAAGATTTAATATTGTTTTAAAACGTTAAAATCCAACAGAGGATTGGTGCTCCAGTAGCAGCGCGGTGATTAATCCTTAACCTGCCAGTTTTGTTCCCTTTCAGAGTTAACTCAAACCCTTTTTGAAAATACACAATTTTCCTCAATTAAAAAAAAACACAAAACACACAAAAACAATCAAATAAACCAAAGCGCTGTGCAATCAAATCATGTAAAAGTCTTTCTTCTTCTTCTTTCTTCTTGGAGTGATGCAGTCTCTTCTTCACAGTGATAGTTCGGTGGAGAGGCCGGGCACAGGAAGTGAGGTGGCTGGGGTCAGAGTGAGGTCATATCCTGTACCTCCAGCAGCATGGCGTCCTGCTCCGTCCTCAGCTGGTCTCTGGTCTGCAGACGGCCCACCAGCTCTGTACTCAGGTCTGAGGAGACACAACAGTCACGCCACTGCAGTCCGTGTGTGTGTGTGTGTGTGTGTGTGTGTGTGTGTGTGTGTGTGTGTGTGTGTGTGTGTGTGTGTGTGTGTGTGTGTCTGTGTGTGTGTGTGTGTGTGTGTCTGTGTGTGTGTGTCTGTGTGTGTGTGTGTGTGTCTGTGTGTCTGTCTGTGTGTGTGTCTGTGTGACCTCTGACCTTGGATGGCCTGGCCGAGAGAGCTGTGCAAGGCTCGGAGCTCCTGGGTGCTGAAGGTCACCAGGTCACTCCTGTCCAGCCTCCTCCTCTTCCCCAGCAGGGAGTCGCTGCTCGCCGGCCTCTGGGGGAGAGGAGGGGGGGGGGAGGGGGGAGGAGAGGGGGGAGGAGAGGAGAGGGAGGGGGGAGGAGAGGAGAGGGAGGGGGGAGGCGAGGGGGAGGAGAGGAGAGGGAGGGGGGAGGCGAGGGGGGAGGAGAGGGGGGAGGAGAGGGGGGAGGAGAGGGGGGAGGAGAGGTGATGTCTAGATATCAAAGCCTGTTCCCTCCCTCTTTCTCCTATCCTACTAATCGCCTTCTCTCTTTCCTGTCCAGCTCATACAGCTGGATACAGCTCATCCCTCACCCCCTCCCTCTCCCTCCCCTCTCCCTCCCCCCTCCTCTCCCCCCCCCTCCCTC
Organism: Mallotus villosus; assembly: GCA_903064625.1. NCBI lineage: Eukaryota > Metazoa > Chordata > Actinopteri > Osmeriformes > Salangidae > Mallotus > Mallotus villosus. The sequence continues at coordinate 29,621 of CAEFZP010000847.1, forward strand.
ACCTCCTTCTTCTGCTCGGTCCTCAGCTTGTCTCTGAGCGCGCCCAGTGCAGCCCTGACCTCGAACTTGAAGCCAGACGATTTGCTGTTGTTGCCGGTGGGAGGAGCCTGTGGCACTGGCGCCGCCCCCTTCTTCCCCATCACCTGAGGAGGAGACGGTGGAAAGGTGAACACTGTGTACAGGTCAGAGTGTGTGTGTGGAAAGCAAGTGAAGAGTGAGTGTATAGCATATTTACATTTAGTCATTTAGCTGACGCTCTTATCCAGAGAGACTTACAGTAAGTACAGGGACATTACAACCCCAAGGCAAGTAGGGTGAAGTGCCTTGCCCAAGGACACAATGTCATTTTGCACGGCCGGGAATCAAACCGGCAACCCTCTGATTAATAGCCCGATTCCTTAACCGCTCAGCAATCTGACGGCACGACCCCTGGCATATGTGTTAGTGACAGAGAGTGTGTCTGTGTGAGGGGAGAGTGAGTGAGTGAGCGAGTGTGTGTGTGTGTGAGAGAGAATGTATGTTTGAATGTGTGAGACAGAAAAAATGCTCCAACCATTTTCCTAGTGTTCTCCTCCTCTTCCTCTTCCTCACTCTCACTGTTGTTGATGAAGCACAGCTGCAGGTTCGTCTGGGTCTGGAGACTGAGGGACAGGTTTCAACAAATACGAGATGAGACATGAGAGAGAGACAGAACACAGGAGAGAGAGAGACAGGAGACACGAGAGAGAGACAGAACACAGGAGAGAGAGAGAGGAGACATGAGAGAGAGAGAGAGAGAGAGAGACAGAAAACAGGAGAGAGAGACAGGACACATGAGAGAGAGACAGAACACAGGAGAGAGAGAGAGGAGACATGAGAGAGAGAGAGAGAGAGACAGAAAACAGGAGAGAGAGACAGGACACAGGAGAGAGAGATGAGACAGGAGAGAGAGACAGAACACAGGAGATAGAGAGCTTATCCACTCTCAGGTTACCAATACATGCTACTGTTGTGTGTCTGTGTGTGTGTATATGGATGTGTGTGTGTGTGTGTATATGTGTATATGGATCTGTGTGTATGTGTGTATATGGATGTGTGTGTATATGGATGTGTGTGTGTGTGTGTATATGGATGTGTGTGTGTGTATGTGTGTGTGTGTGTGTATATGGATGTGTGTGTATGTGTGTATATGGATGTGTGTGTGTATGTGTGTGTGTGTGCGTATATGGATCTGTGTGGATGTGTGTATATGGATGTGTGTGTATGTGTGTGTGTATATGTGTGTGTGTGTGTGTGTGTGTGTGTGTGTGTGTGTGTCCTTACCGGGATGTCAGGGCCGTCACCCTGCTGGTGCTGTCCTCCTCTCCCTCCTCCCACGTCTCCCTCCTCCTCCCTTCCTCCCACGTCTCCCTTCTCCTCCCTCGCTCCCTGGTCTCCGCCCAGGCCATCGGCACTCTGCCTCGCTCCAACACGCTGGAGGACTACAAACGGAACAATGAGGAAGGACTACAAACGGAATCCAGGTATTTATCCATCTCTCCCCCATTGTGACTGCACAGTCTACTAGCAATAAGCCCACTGGGTCAGTAGAGAGGAACAGCACAGGCTGCAGTCGACATCCAGTTAAACTCGGGTCGCCACGGTGACCGGAATGGTTACGGGCCAATCGGATTACCTCATGCCACACACACCTGTTCTGTGTGACAGGGTGATGACAATCACCTCCGACCTCTCACCTTCTCCTTCCTCTCCTCTTCCTGCTTCTCGAGCTCGGCGATGCGCAGGCTCAAGGCCTCCCAGTGCATGATGGGTAATCCTAGGTCGTCTTCGCCGTAGCCCTCCTGCCAGACCATCGCCGCCCCCCTCTGCATCCTCCTCTTCCTCCTCCTCCTCCTCCTCATCACTCTCCTTCTCCCGCTCCTCCTCCTCTGTCTCGTCGCTCTCTTTCTCCTCACCCCGCTCCCTCTCTCTCTCCTTCTCTCCCTCCATCTTTCTCTGTTCTGGTTGTGAGGGGTGTCTCTGAGTCAACCAGGGTCAGATCATTAACACTGACCTCATGTAAACAACACACAGGCTACAATTTAAACAATAACTTATATAACACACTATACTATCAAATACTTATAAAACATTTGTTGTAGTTTCTCTACTATAGAACGAATGTGCAACGGATCAATGACTTATTTTCTTCGAAATCAAACAAGTGTAGGTCTCTTTCAACTGAGGGTTCACGTAGACGCATTAGCAACTGTTGTCCACGTAAACCTATATGAGCTTTATAATGTTTAATACATTAGCATGGTGTTACATAAGCGAGACTGGCGAGCCTCTGGTTTAATCACGAAAATTAAATATTGTAAACGATTTTTCAGGCCTGCAAAATAATGTCCGAGCTAGAAAGTTAGGCCTGGTTTAGATAAAACGGCATGGCCCGTTTCAAACCGTAAAAAACGCCTTTACATCAACATTGACTTCATGATCGATCAATTGTGTCACCCGATATTTCTTTACACTTACCAGAATCCCCTGAGGGAAGAATAACAGGCTAGATTTCTCGCGCTGTCAAACTGGGAGGACAGTCTGTCCACATAACTTTCTCTTCCTCCAGCTAACTCTTCTGTGTTCCTTATTATTCTCCACCCTTCTTTTCCTCCGTCTTTCCCCCTTGCACCCTTCTTTTCATTCCGTGCTTATTCAACTAAACTTTTTTTTTCACTGAACGGGCAGAAGAATAATTGCAACCGACGTGCGTGCACCAGCGGACTAAAGTTTAAAATTTCAATACCTGCAAGATGTTTGCAAGTTTAGTCTTTGCGTTGGCAGTGTCGCGGTTTGGCACCCAGGAGAAAATCCATTCGTTCTTGCACCAAACAATCGGAACAAAAGCTAACCCAAAACTTGAGGAATTTCACGGCTTTTCCACAGAGCGGTGGTGAAGGAGGACACGGCGAAAAGGAAGGAAAATGACTAGGTGTCCAATTTCAACGTTTTCACGCGCACTGCTACTTTTCAAACGGGGAAAAGAAAACAACGTCATCGGACGAGTAGTTTCTGATTGATTGTCCAAAAATTAGAAAGAAAAAAAACCGTTAAGAAAAATACAAATCAGGCAGCAAAGAACAGAGGATCTCCATTTCATTAATCATTAAACATAGGAGGAAGTGACAAAGTGCCTCGAGTTAAATGTGTATATAGGCAAGAAGTCACATACCAACAAGTCTTTACAGGCGTGTGATAGATGGGGCCATTCCTCCAAGACATATTCACAAACAGTCACCGCAAATAGGCTGCAAGTTAGGGCCCACTGAGTGCTGTCTGAACACACAGTAGTTTTAACAACTCAAAAATGCCCTTACAGGTCACGCGAGCCTTCCAGGCCTCTGTCAAAGGCTATGACGGAGTAGTTTCAGAAGTTGTGTGTGTGTGTTTACTTTTAGAGTAAAACAAATAATCATCTTGTCCCCCGAGATAGGCTATAATAATAATAGTGACATAAAACTGATTTCTGGAACTATATTCAGAGCCGGGACATGCTGCAGTGTTGTTACGTTCCTATAGCAACCTTTTTTTTTACGTTCTTAGCAAACCCCTCTAATTCCGGAGCGATACATGATGTCCATGATGTCATTGTATTCGCGTGTGATTTATGATACCGTCAGATGCATGCCACCGGACAGATGACACACTGTGGCACACAGCGGAAATGACCGACTTGCCGTTCCGGTGGGACGAAATTTAGTTGTAGATACTTTTTGGGAAAGTGACACTAGCAGAGATTTATTATTGAATCATTTAAATGTAAAGTGTTTTAAAGGCTGACGGTTCCCGCACTTTCTGCTTTAGGTTTAATATTAGCCAAGGTTCTGTAATTTGGCAAAACGTCACAAACTGTATTATTTAGCACTTTTTAAACATGATAGATGTCAACAGAAAAGTTGCCGTGGTCGCTATGATTTAGGCCTATATGATGTTGTGCGGAATTTGACCTTTCTCTATTTTGAGCATATACTGCCCTCTTGTGGATACATGTGGAACTGAGTGGCCTTTAAAGTAATGTTTTAATTAAATAATGACAGTTGTTTGACACAAACATTACAAGTAAAACACACATCCATGCTCTTTCTCTCTCCTTCTTGCTCTCTCTTTGCATGTCTCTCTTTCTTTCACACCCACGCGACAGAGTGAGAAATAACCGACATCTCGTGCGTTGGAACAAACGTGAACAGGCCAGAGTTCGTACTGACAGGTAAGCAGCGAAGTGTCTTTATTTTGTTGCAAGAATTAAAAGCTGGCATTCATGGATATACACGCCCTACAGAAGCTTTTCAAGCCGAATCAACAGTGACTGTAACATGATGATGCAGATTACTTCCGGGATGAAAAACAATTATGAAAGAAAGAACAAGAAAATTAAAAACATGGCACTATTTTGTATAATATTGCTTTTTTCCACACCTAGCCGCTCCTTTCACGCGACTTACGCTCAAAGATAACACCCTCATCTACATCATCTTCATTATACAATAAATGTAATTTCATTTAAATATCAAATATATTTAATGTTTTATATTATTGCTAACATCAAATGTAACCTCAAAGCTATGATACTCTTAATGATAAGTGTAATAATAATCATAGTAGTCAAAATACACGCCAGTTCAAGGTATACTGGGACAGAGAAATAACAGTCAGAATCTTTGAGTAGAATACAGTAAGGGGCGGGTGCTCGGGACATGCACAAAGGGATTTCATTGGAGGAAAAGGGGGTACGCGGGCCCTCTTATTGGACAAGAGGTTCATGAGCAGCTGTCATTCATCCATCGGAACACTCACACAGTCGCTCTCTCATCCGTTCTTATTCAGTCAAACGATAGTATCTAAATACTTACAGATAGTCTTTCACTTTTTCTAAATTATTTTCATTGATATAAGTAACAGTTTTTTCTCTTTAAAGCTAGACTACTCTACTCCAGTCTTAAATAGGAGTTTACATGCCTGGTGGATAAACCAATTATTATACTTGCTGGAGGACCCACTGACCAATCACATTGCTGATCCAGATCACTTCCACAGTGTCAACGCAAGTTCAAATAAATATGACGTCATCACAAACATAAACAGACAAAAACAGTAGGCACATAGATTAACAAATGGTGACACAAGGACAGGTATATATTGGTGAGTTACACGCACACACACACACACACACACTCACTGGCTTTGCCGTAGTTATAAATAACAATGTTGCATTGATAAATTACATGAGTACGACAACTGAATTCATAACCCTGTTCCCTCTCCCTCCCTTCCCCTCTCGCTCCCCCTCCCTTCCCCTCTCTCTCCCCCTCCCTTCCCCTCTCTCTCCCCCTCCCTTCTCCTCTCTCGCCCCTCCCTTCCCCTC
>CAEFZP010000848.1:0-30000 GCA_903064625.1 Mallotus villosus
GATTTACGTTATTTCATGTTCCTGACTATGTTTCATTCAAATAAATAACCCGTGTTGTTATGTAAATCTACAATTCAGATGCATGTTTGTCCAGATCTATTTTTCAGTAAGATAGCTAGAGCTAACTGAAGCTGTGTTGAATCACGATAGTTTGTATGCTAAACTGTAGTGCTAACGTTACCCACCTAAGGCGATTCTGTTTGCTTCGACAACAGACGTGGAAACTACCGTAATCATTTCAAATTATATCTAGTCAATCTGTTGAAAACAGTGTTGTGTAGACACAATAGATTTATTTGTACGTTTTTATTTCAAGTCGCCACCTTCTTGTTTCAGTGAGTGCTGTTGGCCGTCTTTGCTCCGCAGCTTCGCTCGTTGTAAACCAACCAATCAGCGCACAGCTCATCTAAATACCAATGATATAAGGGAAAAAGCTAGCGTTTTTTCCCGGGAAAAAAATGCTGGATGTAAAAGAGGGCATAGAAAAGCACCCGGGCCATTTTCAGCCAAAACAATGTTACATACCCTATTCGGAGACCTTAAGGAACAGTGTTAAATACTCAAAAAACCCAGTCAATGACCCCTTTAAAGTTTAGATTATGAGTGAAAAATACCACCCCCAAAAAGTCCAAATCATTTGGCTTTGTTGAGAAAGCGATTTTGAGTGGAACTGATATCTCGAATTTTTTATTTAGGTCGTGAAAGTCTTTGCAATTTCAGCGAATGCGGGTCGCCCGTGAGACCGCCTAGTCTTAGGAGGCAGCCATGCTAGAAAGCGTCAGTATTTTCGTCATTTGATAGTTCGGTAAATTCTAAACCAAAAAACAGAAGGAGGGCAATGTTATGACGATATGACTATTGTGAAGACAGCCAGGTGGTGGATACAAAAATATGCCCCCCAAAACGTAAACAAGTTTGACATCAGCGCCGGAAATTACAACGTTTCTTTTGACATACAGTTTAGCTGTGGCATCCAAGACAGTAGGCTACACACCATAGATATATTTATATGGTGTGTATTGAGCAAGCCTCCACCCCTCACCCCTTGGCTTGAGGCAACGGCCCCGGTGGATGTAGGTGGTATTGCATCTTCGACTTGACTTCCGTGTCTTCCGGTCGTTTTTAATATATTAACTCCAGTCAACATTTACAAAACTATCTCCCCCAATAATTTTTGTTCGATACTCGAACCTGGCTCATACTACTAGCTTTTTCATAGAATAATTTTTCCAGATTTTTGCTATGTTTGAAACCAATCCGAAATGGGTAAACTAGCACCCCATTTATTTGCCTACGTCAAGAAAAGTTGCCTCGAAACGTGTTCGCGGATACTAACAGGGGACGAGCACACAAGGGAACATCAGCAAGTCGCTGATTTACCTGAGCTGAATGAGAACAAGGAGAAAGGACTTGGTAATCTAAAATTGCCTGCCTTAATTGTAGCACGTTTTACAAATGCTTGCACAATACATGACGGTTGTTTGTAGAGTTTATTTCCGTTATTTTAAACCATATTTAACCATTTTGTAGGCTAATGAACGCGAGTATTCTCATTGCATGACAAAGTAGGCTAATTATAGCCTAATATAATTAGTTATAATATCGTGGCACGGCGTCATTGTAGATAACATGTTATTCTGGAGCAAATACGAAGATGAATAAATCATGTCTGATAACGACAATATTGTTATGGTCGTTATATTGTTAGAACTTTATGTCTGTTAACACTACAACGATGGCATTAACAAGCTAGTAATAGTAAGCAACACTCATCATCATTATAATAGTAACATAGGTATAGCCTGTAGGCTTAATTTAGCTTGCTTTGCCGAGCTAGAAAAACGACGGAGCCAGATATTCAAGCTTGCAGTTTCTTCAATCCAACACAAAACGGAATTCACGTTTTATTTCCCTTCAGAAGAAAAAGTCAGAAGCATTCTTTGTTGAATTTATGTAAAGAAAACAATCTAGTCAAATTGGCAACAACCAGAAGGGAATGTGTAAGCAATCAGCCAGAAGAAATCAAAACAAATACACATTTTCTCCACTCATCTTTCAGTCACATTTGAACAGATGATAAGCATAGCAACAGAAGTATATAACCTGGACAACATAACACACAATCACAATCTTTTTGGGATGTCTCAGGTATCTTTCTCTTTCTGTTCTTCAGGACAGCTGTCTCCAGGGATATGCAGGGGATACCTCTCTGTTTTGGGGCAGGTGGGACTGTAGAGGCTGGCTGGGGTCCCTGCAGAGGTCACCAGGTACGCCTCCTTCAAGGCCTTCTTTGTTCGATTCCTTGTGGTGCAAATCAGGTAGAAGACCTCGATGAAGTTCAGTAGCAAGGAAAAGCAGGCCACCACCAGCATGAAGATGATGAAGATGGTCTTCTCTGTGGGCCGGGACGTGTAGCACTCCACCCCCTTGCCTGGACAGGGGTCTATAGAACAGTCGAAGTAGGGGATCATGATGAAGCCGTAGAGGTAGTACTGGCCCACAATGAAGGCCACCTCCAGGCCAATCTTGAAGAACAGCTGGGCAAAGTAGCTGCGCAGGAGAACACCTCGGATCTTGGTTTTCCCGTTGTCGTCTGTGTATTTGGGCTTCTTCATGCCCATGACGACCATCAGGTTCTGGTTTTGGATTTGTTCCTTCATCTTCTTCTCCCGGTGGATCACGTGGATCGCGTGACCCAGGTAGAGCAGTGTCGGCGTGGAGACGGACAGGATTTGGAGGACCCAGAAGCGGATGTGTGAGATGGGGAACATCCAGTCATAGCAGGCGTTCAGGCAGCCAGGCTCTATCTGGTTACAGATAAAGTCAGAGTGTTCGTCACCCCAGACACTGTCTGCTGCAACGCCCAGAACCAGGATCCGGAAGATAAAGAGGACCGTCATCCAGATCTTGCCGATGGGCGTCGAGTGACTCTGGACCTTGTCAAGCAGAGAGGAGAGGTAGGACCAATCCCCCATGGCTACAGAGTGTGTCTGGATGGAGAGGATGTGGCACAGAGTCAAAGTTAGTTTCTTTGGATACCACACCTGGGTCTAACGTGGTTATATTGTTTTTCAACTTCTTATGTAACAAATTAGAAAGCAACAAGGGTCTAAATAGGATTTTTACATCTTTTCAAATATTTTCAAGATTCATAAAATATGCTGTGAATGTCTGGTCTAGTTCCATTTAAACAGACAAAACCAATGACTCACATCTTTAAAAGCATCTGATGCAAGTTTAGTCTAAAAACAGAATTCTAAAAGCAGAAAGGGATATTTCATTACAGTTTATAGTAGTAAACAGTATGCAGGGGTGAAAGCTGAGGTGAAAGCTGCCAAAATAAATAAATCTTTCCTTCATAGTTATTATGCCATCTAACAACATCCCAAAAGGGTTTTTCTGTAAAACAATAAAGAGTTTTGGGATGTTGTATCATGGCATAATAACTATAAGGGAAAGATTTCCTTTTTTACATAACCTTTTCTGAATTAATTACAGCATCCACCTTGTTAACTCACCTTGTGCTGAGCTTAACTCAGAAAGGCATGTCTTCTCACGAATGGAGAGGAATGATGTTGATGAAAATGTCATGTGAATTGTAGAACTGCTTTAGAGAGCTGGAAAGGGAAGTGACCACCCTTATATATCCAGAGTTTGTCCAACTGACTCAGCAGCGTCTCCTTGGCGTGTTTGCGGTCTTGTCTCTTAACCAATCAGACTTGGATTCAAATGGAATTTGAGAATAAGCAGTTTCATCACACATCCTTTTCCTGGTAAAAGTTGAAGAACTCCCCCTCCCAGCTGGTCTGAACAGGTGTCCATCTATCAGGGGTACACCTCAGTAGGAAGCACATGGAGGCCCTATATGGGCAGAGGGTGTTTATAGACAGGACTGCCCTATGTGACAAGGACAACACAGAGGCAGACGCAGGGGTTGGTAAGCCTGTGGACGTTGATTGAGAAAATTGGGAGAGTCTGGAAAAGGTACGCGCCAAGGGTCTCAGGTCTACCTTCTTTCCCTCACTGACCACTCTCTCCCAGGAGGTGTGGTCCACTCTCCCTTCGGTCTGGCACTGTCTCCAGGGCTCTTGGGAGCTACCTGGAGATGACATACCACTTGAATGATGGTGGTGAATTATGTCCCAGTAGGTGTAGTTTGAACGAGCTGACCGCGGCTGAATCCTGTACGGCCATTCCTCAAGATAGGAAATACATGAATTATAATGATTAATCTGATACTTGTTCCCAGAATCCCTGACCAAGAGTCTGTCTGCAATTTCGGTGGATGGGTGGATGGTGGTACTTGTGATTCATGGGTTGTCCGACATTTTGTACAAGAACGTTTTGGAGCGTTGTTAACCATAAACTTGTTATGGTCACCATGACATTAGCCAACGTGTGGTATTTCAACACAATTTTCAGTTAAGGCGTGGTTTTGATCATGGGAGAATGACAGGCTAACCACTAAGTTGCACAGAACAGTTCTGCATGGCAAAGGTCAGGGGTCAGGTGATCATTGAGGTCTGAATGTGTGTGAGACGTGAGGGAGCAGTTACTGGGAGCTGGGGAGATGTTTACTGGAGGCAGAGCCTGACTAGACATCTATAAGAGGAAAGAGCGTCTTGAGGAAATGAGAGTGACAAATAATCAGAGAGAGAGAGGGAACAAGAAGGAAAGAGAGAGAGTGAGAGTGTCAGTGATCATTTACACAAACTGGAATTGAACAGTGTTCACTTCGGAGGTAGGACAGTTTCTCATTGACAAATGTAATCACTTTTTGAAAATGCTAACTATACTTGTAATAATACGAAGTTGTTTGTCAGTTGTAATTGTGGTTTATTTTACACAGTTTTATCATTTCGTTTTCAAAGCTGAAGAAGTTTTAGTTTTAGTATGCAACTTTAATGTTTTATTTTATTTTAAATAATCATGTTGTATTGCAGAATTTCTATAGGAATAAGTCATTTTCTTTCTGTCAATTTATCAAATTACCTATGGAATTTCTCCCTATATTACAATGGTAATCATGTAAATGCAAGAATGATCATGTAAATCATAGTGTTAATCACCATATAAATCACACTGATAATCACCATTGTAAATCACCTTGTAAATCACATTACTAAAGACCTTGTAAATCACAGTGTCGATCACCATGTAAATCACAGTGTCGATCACCATGTAAATCACAGAGTCTGTCCTGTGTTCAGCGGCATCCCTGTCATCATGGGGGAGTGGTCGTTCCTGGCCTCTCTTCTGGACAAGGTTCAGGCCCACTCCACAGTGGTGGGGAAGGTCTGGCTGATCGTGCTGTTCGTCTTTAGACTCCTCATCCTCTTAGCTGGGATAGATAAGGTCAGTGGGCGACCATCCTCTGAACAGGGAAATGTCATAGTATCAGTCACATATGTTTCCTTATTTGCTCTCCTTTTATGTGAAATGTGTGAATGGAATGATGATGATACGGGTCAAAACTGACCTGAGATTTATAAATCACAGCACACCAGTCACATAAATATCCAACTAATTCTTACTGTATAACTATATCATTGACCCATAATAATAAAGTGTATTTATTAAGTTTTACATTACATGAACAAGTGATTTTGAGAAAGGGAAAAAGGGAAGTGTGTTTGCTCGTCTGCATGTGCTAACATAATGGATCTTTTCTCTATGAAGGTGTGGGCAGATGAGCAATCCCGCATGGACTGCAACAACTTGTCTCCTGGTTGCAGGAACGCCTGCTACAACCAAGCCTTCCCCATCTCCCATATGCGATTCTGGGTCTTCCAAATCATCTTCGTCTCCGTCCCCACCCTCGTGTACCTGGGTCACGTTCTGCACATCATCCACAAGGAGAAGAAGCTCAGACGGAAACTCCAAGAGCACAGAAGTTCCTACGGAAAGTTGAAGTCGCCCAAGTACACAGACGAGAATGGCAAGGTGCACATCAGGGGGTCTCTGCTCGTTAGCTACATGGCTAACGTCTTCTTCAAGATCTTGTTTGAGGTGGGCTTCATCGTTGGGCAATACTACCTCTATGGCTTCGTCCTGCCCCTGAAGATAGCCTGTAATCCTGGGTACCCCTGCAGGCAGCATGTGGAGTGCTTTATCTCCAGGCCCACAGAGAAGACCATCTTCATCATCTTCATGCTGGTGATGGCCTGCGTGTCTCTGCTGCTCAACGTGGTGGAGATGCTGCATCTCATTGCTACTAAGCTGAGATGCAAAAAGAAAGGAAGCCAATCGCTGACAGGGTCAGAGATGTACACTCTGAAAAATGGGTTGGAGATCCGACAGTTTGACAAGACAACCCCCTGCTGAAACTCAGGAGCCTGATGTACTGTGTCGCTCAGCTTTTTGACTCTGTGTATGTTTTTGCCTTTCACTTGAATGCCCTAGATGTCACTATTGAACAATGTGAAATGAAAGACGTGCTATCCTCTGTGATTGACAAACATATGCCTTATTCTTTTATCAGCATATTTGTTGTATGAAATAAAGTAAACATACTGTTGATTGAATTTAAAGGACTAATATGTATTATTTTTCAAGTAGTCAGTTATGTTTTCTGTCTTGATTTCCGGTAAACAGTACATGATGTAAAAGAGGAAATAGCTACTGATATCTGCACGTAGCTATAGTTATATCTGGTTCAGACTTCCTCTCACTTTAACTCTACTTCATCACTGAGAAATATACACTTTTTATGATGAGTCAGTTAAGTGGTGTTGGGAGCATGTTCAATATGTAGTGGGGTAATTTCGACATTGTTATAGAGCATGTTTTTTAATGCCATGACGAGCAGATACACAAGGAAATAGGACTTAACATGACAAGCAAAAGGTGTACTTAGACCTTTTATTAATAATAGTATACATAGGTTTTGTAAAACTTTCAAAATATACAAAAGAACACATTGTACATTTAAATACATTGTATGTACACTTGCTTGTTTTTCCAGTATTTTAGGAAGACAGAGGTTTTATTTAGAGCAAATCATTGATAGAACTTGAAGAATTCTGCTGATAAAAGCATTGATTTGGATACTTCCTGAAATCAGGTCATTAATCTGAGCATTACTTAAGTTACAGTTTAATTACTAAGTGTTCAATTCATTTGAACATACATCCAATATCACAGCACAACACAAACCAGATCCATGCGACTTGATAGATCCGTGATGGGCTTCATACCATGAATGTCGTTGTCAGGCCTGTCAGGGTTGTGGACAGATGAAGAGTTAAGGTGATGTGGATGAAGATGGCAGTTAGTTCTAGGCCGTACTGGATGTGTGTAGACTGAGCTTCTCGTTCCTCATAAGGGTCCCGCCGTTGAAGTGTTGCATGGTGGTAAAGGTGGCGGGCGCGGCCTTACGACGCCGTCTCATCCTGGAGCACAGCAGGTAGAAGATCTCCACCACGTTCATCAGCAGAGACACGCACGCCACCACCAGCATGAAGATGATGAAGATGGTCTTCTCTGTGGGCCGGGACATGTAACACTCCACAGTGAAGGGGCAGGGTGCTCTGGAGCAAGGGATCTTGGCAACCATGATGAAGCCGTAGAGGTAGTACTGGCCAATGATGAAAGCCAGTTCTAGAACGATCCTGAAGAAAATGGTCATCATGTAACTGGCCAGGAGGTTTCCCTTGATTTTGACATGTCCTTTATCATCACTGTACTTGGGGCCTTTCACCATCTCACCACCCTCGCTGGCATTGAGACGCTCCCTCAGCTTGTTCTCCTTGTGGATGATGTGGAAAACGTGGCCAAGGTAGACCAGCGTCGGCGTGGAAACGAAGATGATTTGGAGGACCCAGAAGCGAATGTGCGAGATGGGGAAGGCGTGGTCGTAACACACGTTTTTACAACCAGGCTGCTGAGTGTTGCAGATCATGTTGGACTGCTCGTCACTCCAGACCTTCTCTGCCCCGGCTCCCAGGACCATGATCCTGAAGATGAAGAGGACACTCAGCCACACCTTGCCGATCACGGTGGAGTGGGTCTGGACCTTGTCCAGGAGAGAGGACAGGAAGCCCCATTCCCCCATTGTGTCTGATGGATAGAAGGAGAAAGAAGAGAGAAGGAAAATTCATTCATATCATTTATATTAGGTGTTGAAAACATTGCGTTTAAGTTACACTTTAGTAACACATGAAATACCAATATATGAATGTACTATCAGTGGCACAATATTTGAAATAAAGGAATATATGATTTTAAAGGGGATGAAAGAAAGATTTTAAAAGGATGTTTAATGTATTTCAATGAAGCACTTGGGATGTGCTTGATTTAGCAAGATTTTTCGGACTTAATGAAACTAACAGTATTATAGAAATGTCAAGTCTACACTGAGCTAAATTAAGTTAATACAATGTATGTATTTGATGACTATGTAAAAACAATGTGTACCTTAAACTAATGGGTAAAACAGACCATGTTCTATTTTAGGGGTTAGTAAAACATATTTATGTAAGACTAGACTGTAAAAAAAGAGTTGCGCAAGTAGTTACAGAATATCTGTTATCAGATTGGTTTGCTGAGTTTGCGTTGAAGTATAAGGAGCAGCGCTTTTAAAGTGTTGTAGTGTTAAAGGAAAAACTGCATTCTAAGCATGTTTTTGCAACAGTTCCCAATTTCAGCCTTGTGTCATACAATGTAACAAAAAACCTAGTAAAAAAACAGGAACAATCTGGCAGCTGGGACGCCAGATTAAACCCATTCAATTACAGTGCAACAAAAATGTTTTATTAGCATTAATTAACCGTAAAATAATTGTAATTTTCCTGTACCAAATGTACAAGATATATCTGTAATATTACATTACAGGCTGTTCTTTACTGGTAAATACTACTTTTATTAATTAAACTTCAAAGTAAAAACTTCAATGTAAAAAGTATGATTAATAGAAAGGTTCCATGTTCACATCCTGAGAGGGGTTAGAGATCCATGGTACGGACCCCTCCAGTGGCACAGGCTCAACAGCACGTTTTGTCTGCATAAATGATTGACTTGCTCCAGTAAGTAAGTACTGAATACTGGCTAGCAGAAAAGGCTGACAGAAAAGTAACCAAATCCTGACAAATACAATGTCAAAATGTAGAGTAAGGGTTACTTTTTCATTTTCTTAGGATAATGAAATCAAGTATGGTTTACTTCAGACAGTAAACATTTGTTTTTATCATATTTTGTAACATAAAATATTGACTAGTATCTAGTGAAAGAAGATAATTCCCACATTAATTGTTGTACATAATATAGACTAGAGAAGTATCATAATTCGTTACCACATTGAGAAAAGGGTTTAAACTTAAAATCCTTACCTCGAAATGATCTGTGGTTCAACACAGCAAACAAGTCAACCCCTGCCCAGCCAAATGAAGTATGTGCACAGTGTGCGCAACCTGACTACAGCACCTTGAACTTTAGTTTACTGTTCATGCAGCCTGTCACGTTGTTGTTTGTGACATCTGGAAAGGACAGAGCTGCTGGGCAAAGTTGGGGTGGCCCTGCCCTGCCCTAGGATGACTGGATTGGGTTAATAAGTGCCCGAACGATGAGAAACCATTTCCATTCGACCAAAGATAGGTTAAGGATAAGTGAGCTCATCAATAATCATAAATCATTGGTTCTCTACCCACCCCACCACACCCCTGTGTGTCAAGGATGACCTGAGAGGGTTATTGATAGGGATACTGTTTTACATCAGCACGGAACACAGCACCATCCTTTACAGAGCTACAGTCTTATGATCCAAGCCTTATCTTTTGATAGAAAAACTTGTACTTTTATGAAGTGAGTCATTTTAATCTAATTTAAAGTATTCAGAATCACCTAGAGTATATTGGTTCCTAAAATATACCCACCAAAATCCTCCTTTGGGGCCCCAATAAAACCCCTTTTGTCGGCACTATCCTGGCCCTTTTTATCTCCCGTCATTACATATGGGGTGGGGCCTCTCAAATAACATCTAACCAGAGGATCACTGGAACATCTGGTTTAGTTATTGGACAGACTTTGTTCTGAACTTATCATGAGTTGAAACATAAAAATGACATATCATTATTGCGTTATGTAAGTGTTTGTATTGGTGTGAGTGGAGGAAGAGAAGGCCGAGGTGTTCATCCTTCAGGGGTAATCACTCCTTGGTCATCACAGCCTTGTTGTTACATGATGACAAATTATGTTTTTGACTTGTGATGTGTTATTTTCACTGGCTGTAAAGAAAAGCCTAACGTATACAAAGAATGTGCAAACTACGTAGACAGCAGTTTTAAGATCTTTATTCATGTTCTCAGAAGGATACTTAAATAGGATACTTACAGCATGAAGCAGTGTGGAATTCTGAACTATGTCTTTGTTCACCACTTAAGGGGGTTATGTAAATAAATATTGATGTACCTTTATTTTTTATTTCAGTAAAAGAGTGGGACCTGACCAAATTTGTCAAAGTATCCACAGTTGCAGTATAACCAAGTTATGTCAACACTTAAAATGTTTTGGCATTTATTCATTTCATACAAACAAATCAGTGCATGTGTTTCAGATCCACAATTGAGTGTTGCAGACATAAGAACAACATGATCACCATCACTGGCAAAGTGCAAGTTTAAAATTAACAAATATAGTTTTTTTCCCCAAAAGAAAAACAATGTGGCCACTCTTCAGCCCAATGGCATCCCCTGAAAAATTACGAGCTGATTCTGTTCACCATAAAAAATATATAAAATACATTTATAGATATTTATAATTATTCTCTAACCCTTTCACTCTAACCCGTATGCTCCCTCAGCAGACGTTTCTCCTCTTTGGCTCCATCCAGGCTTCCTCCAATGCTTTGGCCACTCTCAAACTCCTGGTTCCTCCTGTTCTGACTCAGCGCGTCTTCGCCCCCCCAGTCCCCCCCCCCAGCCAGGTGCCACAGACAGGCTTGCCGGGTTCTCCAACGAGTTGATGTGGTGCGTTCCTCTCTTGGGTTTACCACATTTCACCCGAGTGCACAGCAGGTATAAGACCTCCACCACGTTCATCAGCAGGGACACACACGCCACCACCAGCATGAAGATGATGAAGATGGTCTTCTCTGTGGGCCGGGACATGTAACACTCCACAGTGAAGGGGCAGGGTTTTCTGGAGCAAGGGAACATGGGAACCATGATAAAGCCGTAGAGGTAGTACTGGCCAATGATGAAGCCCAGTTCTAGAACGATCCTGAAGAAAATGGTCATCATGTAACTGGCCAGGAGGTTTCCCTTGATTTTGACATGTCCTTTATCATCACTGTACTTGGGGGCTTTCAGACACTCTCCAGTCGTGTTGGCATTGAGACGCTCCCTCAGCTTGTTCTCCTTGTGGATGATGTGTAAAACGTGGCCAAGGTAGACCAGCGTCGGCGTGGAAACGAAGATGATTTGGAGGACCCAGAAGCGGATGTGCGAGATGGGGAAGGCGTGGTCGTAACACACGTTCTCACAACCGGGCTGCTTAGTGTTGCAGATCATGCTGGACTGCTCATCGCCCCAGACGCTTTCCGCCCCAGCTCCCAGGACCATGATCCTGAACAGGAAGAGGACACTCAGCCACACCTTGCCGATCACGGTGGAGTGGGTCTGGACCTTGTCCAGGAGAGAGGACAGGAAGCCCCAGTCACCCATCTTTACCGATTTACCTCAATGGATATCTGGAAAAAGTTTGATGAAAAGACACACATTAGTCAGGAAGTGAGTTAAGGAGATGGGAGAAGCTAGATCTTTGGAGCATCCTGGTCACCTATGGGGGACAGCTTGGGTTTTGTCCCATTGGTTAGATTCTATCTCACCTATGGAATACCTGCATGACTCTCAGTTCACACCAGTGATCCTCACTTGGATCACAAGGTATGAAGCTCATAATAAGTGGTAAAAACTCAATGTGAATATGTCCCTTCGAAACCAGGATCCCAGTGAGTGTGCACAGGGTTGGTAGCAGGTAGGAAGACTAGGGTCCAACTTATCCATGAGTCAGGAGGAAATACTGTCAATGTGTTCTATCTACCTAATCTTTCCTTAATCATTAATATAGTAGAATAAACACAATGATCTTAATGAGAGTTAGATTTAGAGAGTACATTTACAACAATTACTGACGGACTGACAAACTGTAAAACTCGGTACCTTGTAGAAAGGTTTTCTAATTGAACGCCTTACAGTTTGAACATGTAAATGGACAGGATTGTTGATAGAAAGCTTTGGCAAACTGATCCCTGGTATGTGTTTTAAGAATGCACATCAAACATGGTGTCAGAGAACAATTCGTTTTGAATGTAAATTATGTTTCTACTTTCAGTTTGATGTTTTCTAGCCAGAATCACAGTTTAACTATAATGTTAAACACTAAAATGTTATTAACATGTAGTCTTCCAATAGTTATGTTACAAGGACTTATTAATGAAGACTATTTAAATTCTCATCATAGAAAATATCCCATAATCACATGTGGTTCTAAGAAATTATTGTCTTTTTGTCAAGCATAATGCAAGTATAATTTTGTCATTATTATAGGAAGGTTTCAAATTGAAAGCACACTTGATTACCCAGATATTCCCAGATAAATACCATCAGATTATTGGCGATAGAAGTACATTATAATAAGGTATTCAGTGAGAAACAAAATTCTGCCTCTTACCTGGACAGTGAAAGAGAAGACTACTTTGGCTTACACTGATCGGTAACTGCTGCTGAACCTTGAGTTTTCGGGGGCAGGTTGTAAGCATTGCATAACACTGATCTGAGTAACTGTCACGTTGTCACAATCAGCAAACTATCCTAAAACATCTCCATACAACTCCAGCAGGGTAGGCGACGGTGTATAATGATTAACAGATACACAGAGGAAAAAAACAATAGTTATTTTATCGCTGGAATGTTACAATAAATGTGTCTATACATAAGATAAAAGATCTTTCACAATTTTGATAAAGTGGAGTGCCAAGCTTAGCGTACACTCTAAACACAAAAACAACACACCAATTCCATCCTGAAATAATGTGATTAAATTAGAACTTTATTGTTTGTGGCAAAGAATGGTTTAAACACATCAGTTTCAAATGAGCCTCTGATTCTCAGTCAGGTTTCAGACATGACCAGCAAAAGAAAGTGGCTTGATGTGACTTGAAATAAATGCCTTTGTGTGTTATAGGACTTAGATATTGACCATTTGGATGTACTTTATTGCATAGTTGTAATGTTTATTAAATTGCATGTATTGACTACATGTATTACATGTAGATGGTGATATTGTAGAGATAAACTGCAGTAGGAACAGAACATGGACAAACTGCCAGAGAACCCAAGCCAGGCAGCGTACAGAGTGTGTGAAAAAGTTATGTGTATCAAAGCTGATCCCCTCCCCCCCCATATCAGATATGAACCTCCCCCGTGTTGTCCTCAGATGTCACACTCTTAGCCTGACCTCCCCCCTCCACTCCTCCCCCCTCCACTCCTCCTCCCCCCTGAAACTTTCTGCTCTGTAGCTCCATCTCTAGGTTGACCCAGTTCTGGATCCTCTGGTCCCTGTTCTCATATGCCTTCCTCTCTAGGCCCGGCGGGGTCACTGGGGTCACGGTGTAGTCCTGCTTGCGGCAGGCCATACAGTCCTTCACAGAGCGGACG
The DNA here is from genome assembly GCA_903064625.1 of Mallotus villosus. Classification (NCBI taxonomy): domain Eukaryota; kingdom Metazoa; phylum Chordata; class Actinopteri; order Osmeriformes; family Salangidae; genus Mallotus; species Mallotus villosus. The sequence goes on from CAEFZP010000848.1 coordinate 13,653, forward strand.
CACAGGTAGAGCAGCTCCACCAGGCTGAGCAGCAGGGAGATGCACGCCACCACCAGCATGAACCAGATGAACACGGTCTTCTCCGTGGGTCGAGACAGGAAACAGTCCACCTGTGGAAGCCAGTCCATGTTTGGGTCAAGCAGCATGGTGATTTAAATTTGTATTTATTTTATAACATTCTGTCATTTGACAATAATCAATTCATACAAATGTATACATTGATCAATAGATCAATCAAGCCATCGCTCGGTTGTTCATTCCCTCACCTGGTGTGGGCAGGGGTCGCGAATACAAATGTAGCGAGCTTGGAGGGTGAAGCCATACAGGAAGTACTGGCCTGCGATGAAGCCTGCCTCCAGCAGGATCTTGGCAAACAGGTGGAGGACATAGCTTCTCAGGAGACTACCTCGCAGGTGAATCTTTCCATTATCATTACTGTACTTAGGCATCTGGGGAGGAGAGGAGAGGTTCGTCTTATAAGTGAAAATAATCATATAAATTAATTCACAATGAATTTGCCCTGAGAACTTATCCAATGAGAGATGGATAAGTACATGTACGTGTCCAGCACCTTATAACTCTTCCTGAGGAAGAGGTTGGCATGTTCGTCCTGGCTTTGCTGTTTCATCCTCTCCCTCATTTTCTTTTCAATATGGATCACATGCACAACGTGGCCCAGGTAGATCAGTGTTGGCGTGGAGACGGAGATGATCTGGAGGACCCAGAAGCGAACGTGCGAGATGGGGAAGGCGTGGTCGTAGCACACGTTCCCACATCCCGGCTGGTTCGTGTTGCAAACGAAGTCGGACTGCTCGTCACTCCAGACCTTCTCTGCCCCGGCTCCCAGGACCATGATCCTGAAGATGAAGAGGACACTCAGCCACACCTTGCCGATCACGGTGGAGTGGGTCTGGACCTTGTCCAACAGACGACCCAACAGATCCCATTCCCCCATGTCCAGCACCAGTTGACCAACTGCCTAAAAGAAGGGAGGAAAAAGAACACACCACCAGTGAAATTGACAAACAGACAAGAGGTATAAGAAGACGTTATGGTCATTTCAGAAGCACTAAAAGGTTAGATCCGCAATGCAATAGTTTGACAACATATACAATGTTGAAATTCCTTGATAGCCTAAATCATACTATGGAGAGCTAATATTTCAAGGCCCATCACTATCAGTGCATTTGGGCCAATGTGAGCACAGCGATAAGTGGCACCAGGAACTGATTTCAGCACATCATAACAGATGTGTCCAATCAGCTGGGAACCAAGGACCTGACCTTGTTCAACCTCTCAACATTCACCGTTTATTAAAAAGATTTAAGAAAGACTTCCAACTACTGTCTTGCATACATTCAAATGAAGTCAATAGCCTTTCAGCAACAACACCCAAGAACTACACTATTTAGTACCCAATGTATCTATACTTTATAATGATGTACTATTCATATGTACTATAGTTTACTGTATTTAGTAGTCAAATTTCAGAATTATCAGAGCATTATGCAGTAATAATCCAGACACATATGCAGTTTTTCCTCCGTAAAATCTTATTATTAGTACATCAAAATATCAAACTTTGGATATGTTTCTTTGTTATATATTGTGTGTCAGAAAAAGTCTAACATAAAATGTGGCATAATGCCATTAAATTGACTTGAATGAATGAATGCACATTAATGCTGCTATCTGTAAATTATTATTTATGCTTTTCAACTTACCAAAGTTGTAACTCTGAAGCCAGGAGACCCAGATGTGCTCTCAGGTGGGAGGAGGGCGTCAGTGTGATGTTCAGAAGCTTCCTCTCTCTTCTCATCCTCCTCTGGAGGACTCCACGTCCCAACAGACAACAAAACTACAAATCCCAAACAGAGAACTGCTGACGAACGACTGCATCATAAAAAACGTATTACACTATTCATACTCTCCTTACTCTCAAGTCTTCCGACAGATTGTAGTGATGGTTGGTAAGCATCAGCAGAGTGAGAGAATAACATGTTATCAGTTTGGTATTCTAGTTTCAGACCCAAAAACCTATCCTTTGCTCCAGGTATGATATTAAAGGATATCCATTAGACAGTAGACACTCTTTACTATCAACAGTGGAGTGCTATCTTCTACAGGCTTTTTGTGATCAATGACAGGATTGCTATTTTTTTCCCCTTAGTGATTTTTTTCCCCAGCTTGTTTTTATATACACTGTCAATTTACTTAAATTAATAACAATGTGAGAGGTTCTACACCTTTTTTCAAAACACTTGTCAGTTAGTTAAAGGGCTGTGATGTCATATATTGTTAGTGACAGTATGTCTGTCGTATATTTTGCTTTGGGTGTCCTTGGGGGGTTTACAAATGTCTGACCTCAAACAGGAGATATCAATGTTTGTCAAACAAGTTGAACTTGTCAACCATTTACCTGATCTTGTCATTTCCAAGAGGAAAATAACACAGAGACAGCTACAACAGATACTTCACAATAACACTCTGTCACGTAATTTAATTCACCTGTGAGGACACTTATTGTGTACACTTGCAAATAAACCACCTAAAAACAGAGTAAGCCACATCATTCCATTTACTAGTAAGGTATATTTATTGCTCTGTAACAGCTTCATTAAGCACAGCATGATGTGTTCATATCATCCAAACATAGCCATGATTCAACACTCACTCAACACACCAGCCAACACGTACTCAACCCATCAATCAAGACATCATGATTATAATCATTCACTTTCAGAAGAAGTTGCAACAACTGTACACCAAGTTAAACTCTTGTAAAACCCAACCATCACAACATCACAGACACAATCAGTGCATTTGGGACTTTTTAGTGTCACACACCATACAGTGCATTGTCTCCCAGGTTAAGTCAATATCGCATCTCAAGCTATGAATAACATCACACCCATGACTCATTCATTCAGTGTGAGGGCAACATGCCTAAGACTATGTGACGATTCACACTATGATCTGTAGTCATGATGTCACAGGTTGTCTCAGTCCAGCGACCCCTGCTCAGTCTCTTGGTCTCAGTCTCTCAGTATGAGTCTGAGAGGTGTCGTCTCAACTTGAGCTAATGATCATACGTGATCCCAGAACCCAAATCCACTCTGGAATGCACTGCACAAGTCCACACTGAAACAGGAGAGGGCAATAAGAGGGAGAGAGGGTGGTTAGGAGAGGACTCGAGAACACGGAAAAGAGACACAGCACATCTTTCAAAAACACACGATTACCTTTTAATAAACATCTTTGTGATAGGAGTGGGGCTGTGCTGGAGGCCCAGTGAACCCAGCCAACATACACCTCCTCAGTAGAATTATACATCTTCTATACAACCTTTGTTTTCAGAGATTCTGCTCTGTGTAAAATACCTAAACACACAGTACCTGGAGTGTATGAGGCCAGTATCCCGTTGTCCTATGAGAGATGCCCAGGGTGGAGATGGCATGGCGGGCATACACCTCGGGCCGAGGCACCAGCCAGCTCCCTGCTGTGGACCCTGGGCCGCTGGGAGCTACTCTGTAGGGCATCAAGCTCTGGACAAATATACCCTGGCATCTGTACTCGTGGTGAAGGGCTCTGGAGAAGCTGTCCTGGTAGGCCTGCAAAGAAGGTGTTGTGGGATTTGATTATGGTGTAGGCTAGGCCAAGGCAAGAGAGTGTATACCAAGATCAGGAAGTTGAGGCCTAAGATGGTGGACGCAGTTGTGTCGCAGTTGATAATCTCCTCTTCTAAACTGGTTTTAGCCAGAACATGTGAAGTATGTCGAAAGTGAAGGTTGACAAGATTATGGTGAGATGGAACATCTGGATATTCCTCTGTTGTCGCAAACGCTTCCCGTTGTTGAACAACATCTCTTTCCTTAAGGAGATAGTACTCAGACCCACACGTACGGATGTTAGGGGGTATTGGGGTGCAGGGTCTCGAGGGACCTAAGTTAGCGGATGCACCAGCATAAAGCTGTACCCCAAGGCCAAGACAACTCATTATAAGGATTTGTTGACTGCTTTTGTCTTCTGATAAAACATGGGAATGTCAACATCCCCGCCATTGTGACGTGCAAGGAGTTACGTAGGCTCTTCGAAACCTTCTAGAACCTTCTTACAAGGAACTGAAGTGTATGTGTTATCATAGTATCCAGATCTGTCTATGCATGACTTTGTGTGTGTTGTGTGAGAGAAATTATGTAGTCTATCGATATGTCGTCTACACAGTGTTCAGTGAGATGCTAACCGTAGCGGCGACGAGAGCAACTCGGCCAGCCGAGGGCCTCCAGCAGGCTCCAGATGAGATGTTGACCACGGCTCCCCTCTTCCTCTCCACCATCCCCGGCAGCACCAGCCTAGTCATTAGCGTCGTGGCAGCTATGTTCCGGTTGATGGCATCCCACAGTCTCTCCTCAGACTGCTCCGTCAGGCTCTGGGGGAGCCCCTGCAACTCCACCACACAGTTCACCAGGAAGCCTATGTCCTTCCCCCTCAGGGCTTCCCTGACAAGCTTGCTGGCTTCAGGGCCCTTGGAGAAGTCTGCCACCACTAACAGAGCTTCCACTCCGTGGGTCTGTGAGATGGAGAAGACAGTGTCGCTGAGGTTGGAGCTGTCATGGCTGACCAGGATTATGTTGACACCTTGCCTGGCCAATTCTTCAGCATAGGCTTTGGCTATGGACTCTGAAACACCTGTGATAAGAGCCAGGTTTAGATCATTACAGTCCAGCAATGAAAACTGTTTAATGCTAACCACATACTACTGTACTGTACAGCTGTGAGTGCTTAGGAATGTATTCTATTTTAAGTCAATGTGAGTGAGTTTATGAACAATTGACATAATTACATAAATTATATTTGGGTGAATTGGTGTGACTTAACTTACCGGAGATAACAGCCCACTGACCAAATCGATCAGACAGTCTCTTGTTACTAGGGACCACTCGTGGAAGGAAGTGAATTCTTACTAAGGTGCAGCAGTCTCGAGCCAGGGTGACAGCCTTGCTGACAGTATAAATCGCTCCGACCAAGGCTAGTGTTTCCACGCCAGCATTGCATGAGTCGTGCCACGACCGAGCAATTTCTCTGTACAAAAGACTAAAACTGTCAACTGCAGCCATGCTAATATAGTCAGTTGTTGGGTCACCGCTACGTACCTAGATTAAGCTTACTAGCCAGTTATACTTGCAAACGTGTCTGTTGTTAGCAATTTAAGCTATCAAGCTCGTAATGTATACTATTCCATCATCATAAATGTAATATTTTCCATAAAATAAGCGTTTTTAAATTACTACGTTTCAAATGCACAGGGTTTGACAGCTCTGTTTGTCAACCTGATATCCCGGAAAGCTCTTGGCCAATGGCCAGATACTCACGTGATGTCAGACGCTAAAATTTAAAGGCACCATGTCAAAAAAGGGTTTGATCAAAATATTTATTCATTTCTACTGCTGCAATATAAATAAATAAATACACTTTTATATTCATAAACGTGATATTTTTTTCAACACACATATGTGGCAGTGCTTTAAAAAGACACACAAATCTACCGCTAGACTAACGTGTTAATGAATATCCCACAATGCACTGTTGCTGGCTGAATATGAGTCGTTACCATAGAGACGGAACTGTCAAAGCAGCACAAAGCTAGCAGGTCAGTTAGCTAGAGCTACTAACTGTGAAGCCTTACAACTTTACACACACCATGTTCATATTGAGTTGACAGATATCTGTGAGTACAGCTTCATAGTTCGTTTTGTAGATAGCCGCAATTGTCCTTGTATTATATCATATTTAGCTTGCTAATGCAGAGAGAAGATGCTACTGTAGATAGACGTAGAGCTAGTGCTACTGTACGTCCCAAATTGTTTGGTCAAGATAAGCTGTCTAACTAGTAGTTAGCTAACTGGTTAGCCAGTTACCTTCAGTACCTGGCTAATAAGGGAGGAATTGGACCTAGAGAGGTAGGGCAAACCGTGACGCGATTAGCTTGCTGGCTAATGTTAGCATATCTGAATGACTAAAGTTCCCCAGGAACATCAAGCCATTTGAAACAACGTCGGGACCATGTCTCAGTTTACCGCTGAAGATGAGGCTGAGCTCCAGTCGCTGCTGAGACGGCTGCTAAAGAGTGTTAAGGACAGGATCTCAGGCGCACCTTCCATAGAGTGTGCCGAGGAGATCCTACTACACCTGGAGGAGACGGACAAGAACTTCCACAAGTAGGCAGGGAGATGTCATCAGTCTTCAGTATTAGAATGGCATAAACAAATAAAAAAAGGTTAAATATTTGTTCTTCTGCGTCTCTGTCTTTCTCTCTCTACCTGCCCTCTCCTTTCTGCTCACCCAGTTATGAGTTTGTGAAGTACCTGCGTCAGTACGTGGAGAGCTCCGTGGGGCCAGTGGTGGAGGAGGAGACGGATAGTGGTGCCCGAGGAGAGGCCCACACTGTGGGGCCAGGTCAGGACATCCTGGTGCACGTCGTCACCAGGAAGACCAGGGAGTCTGCAGAGTGAGGATGAAGGGCAGGGGTGACGCTAACACATGGATGAGGGGAGATGATTCACAGGGCTCCTGGCTAGACAGGGGTTCACTGTTGGAGATAATAGGCGGGGTGGGTGGGGGGCGGGATTCCTTGCAACAAATCTGCGAACACTGAACCCGTCACAAGACCTATAAATGTCTGTCGAGGATAAGGATTAGATGAGACCATCTCTCTCTTCTCTCATCTCTTCTCTCTTGTCCACCATGTCAGGTACCACCAGATGATGCAGACCCTGAAGAACACCATGATGGTGGTGGTGGAGTCTCTGATCAACAGGTTTGAGGAGGACCAGCTGAGAAAGGAGGAGATGCACAGAGAGAGCCAGACAGAGCAGTCCAGCAGTCACTACGACAACTGCTCCGACAGTGACTCTTCCTTCAACCAGGTAAAGGAGAGAGAGAGGGGGAGGGGGATGGGGGGGCTGATAGAGTGGGGGAGAGAGAGAGGAGAATTTCAACTAGACAGCACTTCCTGGGAGAGACCGTTTTTTACAAGCAGCATCTGTCCAGAAAAGATCTCGGCCTGTGCCAACCGTAGTGTTCAGCTACTGTAGCATCCAGTTACTGTGTACCACAGCGCATTATGATTCAGTCTGTTGGTTCAGATGCCTCAGGGGGTTCAGTCCAGAACGGCTGGCAGGGTCCGTATTGATTTCTATAGAGCTAGATGTAGGACAGTGGAACTCCAAGATCAATAGTTTACATTTACATTTGAGTAATAGAGCTGATGCTTTTATCCAAAGCGACTGACAATAAGTAAATAACCTTATCTAGAGTAAGTGAGCTGACTTTATATGCCAGGCGTTGTCGCTTCATTCACAGGCTATTGAATGGTTGGAGTTTTTACAAGGCTCCTAGGGGGACTATTGGCCTGGCAGCTGCAGCGCAATGTACGCCTTCATGTGTACCTACAGAGTTATGCTTTCATCAAACAAGAGCAGCTGCAAGTTCTCGCAGAAAAGCTGGACCCAAGCCGACCTAAAGAGGTATTGTGCTGATGTTTTGTGGTCATGTGTTGTGTTGTGTTAAAGGTGAGCTGGAAGGCCCTGCAGACCCTGTGCTGTGTTAATGTGTTGTGTTTAGGTGAGCTGGGAGGCCCTGCAGACCCTGTGCTGTGCTGTGTTAATGTGTTGTGTTGTGTTTAGGTGAGCTGGGAGGCCCTGCAGACCCTGTGCTGTGTTAATGTGTTGTGTTTAGGTGAGCTGGGAGGCCCTGCAGACCCTGTGCTGTGTTAATGTGTTGTGTTTAGGTGAGCTGGGAGGCCCTGCAGACCCTGTGCTGTGCTGTGTTAATGTGTTGTGTTGTGTTTAGGTGCGCTGGGAGGCCCTGCAGACCCTGTGCTGTGTTAATGTGTTGTGTTGTGTTTAGGTGCGCTGGGAGGCCCTGCAGACCCTGTGCTGTGCTGTGTTAATGTGTTGTGTTTAGGTGAGCTGGGAGGCCCTGCAGACCCTGTGCTGTGCTGTGTTAATGTGTTGTGTTGTGTTTAGGTGCGCTGGGAGGCCCTGCAGACCCTGTGCTGTGTTAATGTGTTGTGTTGTGTTTAGGTGCGCTGGGAGGCCCTGCAGACCCTGTGCTGTGCTGTGTTAATGTGTTGTGTTGTGTTTAGGTGCGCTGGGAGGCCCTGCAGACCCTGTGCTGTGCTGTGTTAATGTGTTGTGTTGTGTTTAGGTGCGCTGGGAGGCCCTGCAGACCCTGTGCTGTGCTCCCCCCTCAGACGTGCTGAGCTGTGAGAGCTGGAGTGGGCTCCGTAGAACCCTCTCTGCTGCCCTGGCTGACCCTGACCCTGACCTCAGCGTAAGTCACCGACCACCTTGACCTTAGTGTACATCACCTTGACTCCTGACCTATGCATCGGTCACCTTGACTGACATCAGCACAGTCCCTTTACTTCAATCATCTCGAAGGAAACCCATTTAATCAAACGCGTACTGTGCATCGTCTGTTCTGTGAACGGTCTCAGTTGTTTTTGCTCAGATAAGCGTTGTCCAGTCAACAATGTGCCATGTGAAGCTTCACGCTACCTTGGTGTCTGTTTCTACAAGGCTGCCCCCAGCTACTCTCTCTTCTACCGAGTCATTTCCTGTTGCTGTGTGTGATCCTCCTAGGACAAGGTCCTGCGATTCTTCGCCAAAACCTTCTCCTCCTCTCCTCTGAACGTAACCAGAGAGATCTACACCAGTCTGGGTCAGCTGATGCACCACCTTTTACACAAGCTGTCATTTGGATGTACTCTGTTGTAGATAATGCAACTCTTGACCTTTTGACCCCTAGCGAAGAGCCTAGAGTCTGACTTTCTTTACCTCAAGCTGAGACTTCCTTCTGGTTCAGCTGGTCTAGACGTCAACAGCCCAGACATCACCAGGCTCCTCAAACAGGTAAGATCCAATCTGTGGCATCACTGCAGTATTGAACCAGAGCCAGGGCTCATAACTCTGAGTATCGATCTAGTGATATTGTTCTTACTAGTAAATCATTTGTATAATCACAAGGAGAACTGGGCGTGTGCATTGATTTGCCAGTTATTTAGTTAACCTGGAATAAAGTAGATTTGAAAATGTAGGGGGTTCTAGTTTAGTGATGTTCTGTATTATTGTAGTTTAGATCAATGTTCTCACATTGGGGCTGTGTCTTTCTGCAGATGCGCCTGATGAACGACTTTCAAAAGGAAGTGTCAGCCTTCTGGATACGCCACCCTGAGAAGTAAGTTGTTCACCTTCCACTCGCCCCCCATTCTGGATCTGAGGCGTTTGTGTACTTAGCAACCAGTGTCCATGATGTTTGACCCTGCAGATACATGGAGGAGATCATAGAGAGCACCTTCTCCCTCCTGACCCTCCACCAGCACCCCGGGCTGGGCCCCCAGGCCACCGACAAGGCCCTGGAGCCCACCCACCTCCTGGCCCTGCTGGACATCAAGGCCTCCTGGTTCAAGAAGTGGATGGTAGAGTCTGACCATCCTCCAGTCAACACACTAAGCTTCTGTCTTTCCGGCCTGTTGTTGGGGCTGGTTAACGATGTTAACCTCCCCTTTCTCTCTCTTTTCCCTATACCATCTCTCTCTCTCTTTCTCTTTGTCTCTCTCTCTCTCTCTTTCTCTCTCTCTCTCGTTCTCCCTCTCCCTCAGCATGGTTACTACAGCAGGACTGTTGTCTTCAGACTTCTGGATAGGAAGTACAAGTCTCTGGTGAGCGATTATTGTGTGCGGGGTAATAGTGTGCGTACGTGCACCCGTTGTGGGGAGAGCGTGTGGTAGTAACTGGGTCCTCTGCTCCCCCAGACGGTGGCTGCTGTGCAGCAGTGCATCTGCTACTACGAGGCCTGTGACCAGGACAGAGAGGAGACCACGGAGATGCTCCACAGCCTGGAGAGACAGCACATCAGTGAGTGACTGCCGGACAGGGATGTGCACCAGAGACAAGGCTCCTCCCACCCCACCTGGACCCAGTGGGGCGGTAGGGGTGGATGTGAAGGTTGGGTGGCAGGATAGAAACGAAGGAGGGAGGCCAAAACAAGATAGAGACAGAGGGAAACAAGGAGGTCAGTGTAACAAGATAGAGACAGGAGGAAAGGAGAGGACGACAAGGGTGGGAGGAAGAAAGAGGGGAGGGTATGGGGAGAGGTAGATTAGGAGACCAGACGGAGAGATTGTGTGTTGAGCTTGGCTGGGCCCGGGCGTTATCTCCACCGCTGCAGCTGTTGGAAGGAGAGTTTGGGAGCCAGAGAGTCACGCCGTGGTGTTGACCTTGTGTAGGAGCACGGCAGATCCAGTCACCCCCCTGGCCCCCCGGTGATAAACCTCCCAGACAGACACAGCAGTGCAGCCCCCCCATGATCTCCTCTCTGACCGTGAGGTCCCTCTGACTGTCCTGTGTCAGCGGCAGGTGTGTGTTCTGTTCTCACGTGTGTGTGTGTGTGTGTGTGTGTGTCTCTCTCTCTCAGACCCACCCCAGAGGAGTGTCTACACCAGGAGAGAGTTGGAGTATGCGTACTTCGTCCACTCTCTGTGTGTTCTAGGAAGGCTCCTCATGTACACCAACGGCAGGAAGCTCTTCCCCGTCAAAGTCAGGAGGCGGAAAGGTGCACTTTCTTTTCGTTTTTTTACATTTTGTATTTAGTCTTTGCTTTTTTTTGTAATTGATGGTATTTCAAGTCCTTTTCATGATTCTGCTAAAACACTGACACGTTTCAACCTTTGATGTATGACTGAATGAGTAGTTGGGAGGTACTATTAATCAGTAAACAGGAAATGTGACATTCCAGTCACATCAATTCTTCCCTGTAGTCAAAGTTAGCGTATTAACTAACCTTTTACACGACTTCCTTCTATCACCATAGGGAGTTTTCTTGAATGTTGCAATAATCCCTGTGGTTCCTCATACCGCACCTCCTCACCCCCCCACCCCTCCCTGCTCCCTCCCACCCTGCCCCCCCCCCGCTAACGGCCCCATGTGTCATCTTCCAGAGCCTGTCACCCTGGCCGACCTGGTGGTCATCCTGATAAGAATACTGTACCAGCACCCCAGGCCATACCTGGGACACTCCTCACACACAGGTGGGGTGACCTGACACGCACTGCACCCCCTCTCGTTACTGTGATCGATACGTTTGACATCAGCATCTAATCTAGAAATGTCTCTGAGTCACTCAATTCTGAGCTCATCGTGCTTGCATGGCAGTATCTGCTGGACAAGATATTATCTCAAAACTCAAGGCTTGGTTTCAGCCATTAAGCCCTATCTTGGGCTGTGGCCAGCCTCGTTTACTACCGATCCATTTTCTTAGAGTATTGTACACTTAGGATAATCTATCTCTTCTCAGACTTATCTTTGTTCAGATAAACCGTGGAATACTTGATGGAATGTTAGAACGCAGGGTGTGTACGTGTGCGACTGTGTGTGCAGGCATGTGTACACGTGTTTGTGTATGATGGGTGTGTACACACTTGTTTGTGTTTATCTGTATAGGCTCTCTTGTGTGTATTTCTGTTTCGATGCTAACTTGAGTGTGAGAGTGTACATCATTTGACTGTCTGCTCTGTGTGTGTGTCCAGCCTCCCTGTCTCCCACCTGCCTGGTCAGGGAGGTGCTGGGCACCCTGTGTGACAGCACGGAGTCTGTGGTGGAGGGTCTGTTTCAGACCCCGGTCCTCCTCACCCTGATGGCCCCCATCGTCACCCTGCTCAAGGGCCAGCAGGTCAGGCTCTCCACCTCTCTACCTCTCCACCTCTCTACCTCTCCACCTCTCCACCTCTCTTACCTCCACCTCTCTTACCTCCACCTCTCGACTCTTACCTCCACCTCTCCACCTCTCTACCTCCTCTTCTCTGCCTCTCCACCTCTCTTACCTCTCCACCTCTCTACCTCTCCACCTCTCTTACCTCCACCTCTCCACCTCTCTACCTCTCCACCTCTCTTACCTCCACCTCTCTTACCTCCACCTCTCGACTCTTACCTCCACCTCTCTACCTCTCTACCTCCCCTTCTCTGCCTCTCCACCTCTCTTACCTCCACCTCTCTACCTCCCCTTCTCTGCGTCTCCACCTCCCTTACCTCCACCTCTCTACCGCTCTACCTCCCCTTCTCTGCCTCTCCACCTCTCTTACCTCCACCTCTCTACCTCTGCCTTCACCTTTCTACCTCCAGCTCTCCACCTCTCTACTTCTCCACATTTCTACCTTCACCTCTCCACATCAGCCTCTCTTCTAAACTCATATCTCCTTCTCCACCTCTCCTTTACAATTTCTCTGGAAAGACGCACAGAGTAAGACCAGAGTTGCATCATGAGGTTTTACGGCAACATAAAACCACCCAGTTCATTTGGGTACGTCTTACGTCTTATACTTGTAAATCATTCAACAAGTCCTAAAACACAAGACAACCTTAAACCCAAGCATCTCCAGTACATTGACTATATATCGGATGAACAGACTGTGGAACTGTGACCAGAAGCTCAAACAAACAAATTGATTGTGACTTCAGGTTTGGTTTCAGACTGTAGTTTTGCTTCATTTCCCCCCTCAGCATGATTATGTAAAATATAACAACATATCCAATCCCCCACTCCATCATGTTTATGATAATTGCCTGGCAGTCACAGTAACATTTCCACGGTGATGTTATTGTGGTTAAGCACATAGCCCATAGCACAGGGCTACCTCTCTCTCTCTCTCTCTCTCTCTGGCACGTTGGTATTCATCCCACATGACGCCTAAAGCAATTTCAATTTGTTTTGTGTCACAGGCCAAATTAAAGTGCCCGGCGACGACGCTGACTCACATAGCGGACACTCTGGCCAGGATGGCCAGCGCACAGGGGGGGCTGTCTCTGTTCCTGCATGAGAGGAGTCTGGAGGTGACAGAGGGCCAGGGGTAAGGACAGCTCATTAGACACACACAACGCTCATTTCCTGTCCCTTATTATGAATAATGACCCTCTCTCACCCCCCCCGACTGAGAAACTCACTCTCCCGGAGATTTCAGGGTTTTTAATCGACATTTTTTCAAATTGCAACACAAAGTGCTGACGTCGCTGCTCGGCCAAGACAAAGTGTGTTCCCGCTGATAGTCATCTCCTCTCCCTCCAGTATCCCAGCTGCCCACGCCATAGTCCAGTTCACCCAGAGGCTCCTGGGTAGAGAGTTTTCCCTGGCTGGGCGAGGGGGAGGCGTGGCACGCCGTCTGCGGTGCCTTCATGTTCGTGTGTCGTCAGATGTACAACACCTGCGAGGGTCTGCAGGAGCTCCGCCCCTACGCCCTGCAGGACGTGCTCGCCAGCGCCTGGAAACAGGTACCACTCAGGGACCCTTGGGGACCCTCGGGGACCCTCGTGACCCCAGAGAGGAGGGGCTTGTTTCAGACAGAGATGACCTGCTGTGGAGTTCAGACCTCAACAGAGTGGAAAAGATACCGTGTGTCACTCACGACTAGTAAAAGTTGACCATTGTTCTTAAGAACCAATACCGACCTGCACCCTTTTAAGGAGCAGTGGCATGCCCATCCCATGGTATGACTAAGTACTACAGAGTGTCCTAAATAGGCATAATGCCTGCCACAGTACATATCATGTAAGCACATAGTCTACCTAAGGTTAGCTAGTCAATGAAATGAGCTGGAGGCTCAGGGTTTAGCAGGTTAAACAGCGCCGCCCCTCGTCCCACCCGTAGGGACAGCCACACCCCGGCACGTCCCAAGCCTTACACTGCAAATGCCTGCTGGGATTGCCCCTTCAACAGTCAACTTTCACCAACAACATTTCGTTGTCGGAATCTCTGTCATCGCCGTATCATAAAGGATTGCTTAAGCATTTTCAAAACCTCAACACAATGAGAGTTCTGTCATGTTTCCAAAGTACAACTGCTCCCAGTAACAGTAAACCTGTTACATAAGGCACCTTGCAGTGATACGACTTGAGGTCAAAGTTCACACGTCTTCAGGGCGTATCAGGGCATGTCTTCAGGTCACACCATATTAATGCCAGTAGTCACCAGTATTATTAGTCATTGATTAGCACGTACTGTCTGCATTTGAACTGGACGACACTTTGACCTGTGAGACATCAGACAGGGTGTGAACACACCCACACATCCTGCATCAGCTTTGATAAACCTAAACATGAGTATTGCTTCCTGTTGGCGGTGTCCCAGACCAGCTCCCAGTCAGAGAGCATCTCCACTCCCACTCCTGGAGCAGAAGCTGGAAACGCCTCCCAGGAACTACACAACCACAGGTGAGTAACCTGCTCCTCCAACACCATCAGCCTCCTCCAACCCCTCCTCCTGCTCCTCCAACACCATCCTCCTCCAACCCCTCTTCCTGCTCCTCCAACACCATCAGCCTCCTCCAACCCCTCCTCCTGCTCCTCCAACACCATCCTCCTCCAACCCCTCTTCCTGCTCCTCCAACACCATCATCCTCCTCCAACCCCTCCTCCTCCTCCAACCCCTCCACCTGCTCCTCCAACACCATCCTCCTCCAACCCCTCCTCCTGCTCCTCCAACACCATCCTCCTCCAACCCCTCCTCCTGCTCCTCCAACACCATCATCCTCCTCCAACCCATCATCCTCCTCCAACCCCTCCACCTGCTCCTCCAACACCATCATCCTCCTCCAACCCCTCCTCCTCCTCCAACCCCTCCACCTGCTCCTCCAACACCATTATCCTCATCCAACCCCTCCTCCTCCTCCAACCCCTCCACCTGCTCCTCCAACACCATCATCCTCCTCCAACCCCTCCTCATCAACATCAGCCTCCACCTACTCCAGCGCCAACAGCCTCCGTATCCTCCACCTTTCCCCCTGTAACATCCTCTAACACCACCATTGTCCCTTTCCTCTCTGTCATCCTATTCCTCTGTCCTCCTCTTCCTCTGTCCTCCTCTTCCTCTGTCCTCCTCTTCCTCCTCCACATGTTTTACCATGTTTTACCTTTTTCTCTCTCTTTCATTGTCTTGTTCTGTCAGTTTGTACCACCGGGGTTGTATTGTACGAACCTGGGAGCACTTCTTGACACCCACTGTTTCCCTTACTCATGGTGACAGGTCACAACATCACACAGACTCATCAATGGCTTTGATGAAGTGTTCCATCTCTCTTTTTCTCCCTCCCTCTCTCTCTCTCTCTCTCTCTCTCTCTCTCTCTCTCTCTCTCTCTCTCTCTCTCTCTCTCTCTTCTCTCTTCTCAGCCTTGTGTGGGAGGAGACTCTCCTGGACAACCTGCTGAACTTTGCTGCCACTCCTAGAGGAGTGCTTCTCCTCCAGCAGACAGGAGCCCTCAGCGAGTGTGTCTCCTACATGTTCTCACGCTTCACCAAGAAACTCCAGGTACCCGCAGGCAGCCGCAGCCAAGCCCCAACCCCAACCCTCGATACACATACCACCATCTGGGGTTGCCTGTAGAATCCTTTTTACAGATTTTTAAATCAGTTTGCCCAGCCGAGCCTGAGAGCCTACTGTAGCACCACTGGCCCAGCACACAGACCACTCACTGCAGCTGAGAGACATCTTAGGAAAGCCAGCCGCCAACAAGGAAATACTGATTACCCAAGCACACAGTTTGAGCTCTCCAGCTCAAGTAGGCTGAGTGATTCTCCCCGCTGGTCCCCTAATCAGTATTGTGCAGAGCTGTGCTGCACCTCCTACATGCTGCTTGATGCATGGATGTCTTCTCAAGTGCTGCTGTTTTCATACGTCTCGCCTGTCTAGCGTGCCTGGTGGCTGCTGCTCAGCGCTCCTAGCTCAGCGCTCCTAGCTCAGCGCTCATAGTTCAGCGCTCCTAGCTCAGCGCTCATAGCTCAGCGCTCATAGCTCCGCGCTCCTAGCTCAGCGCTCCTAGCTCAGCGCTCCTAGCTCAGCGCTCCTAGCTCCTAGCTCCTAGCTCAGCGCTCCTAGCTCCGCGCTCCTAGCTCTGCGCTCCGCGCTCCTAGCTCAGCGCTCTTAGCTCAGCGCTCATAGCTCAGCGCTCCGCGCTCCTAGCTCCGCGCTCCTAGCTCAGCGCTCCTAGCTCAGCGCTCTTAGCTCAGCGCTCATAGCTCAGCGCTCCGCGCTCCTAGCTCCGCACTCCTAGCTCAGCGCTCCTAGCTCAGCGCTCATAGCTCAGCGCTCCGCGCTCCTAGCTCAGCGCTCCTAGCTCAGCGCTCCTAGCTCCTAGCTCAGCGCTCCTAGCTCCTAGCTCAGCGCTCCTAGCTCCGCGCTCTTAGCTCAGCGCTCCTAGCTCAGCGCTCTTTGCTCCTAGCTCCGCGCTCCTAGCTCCGCGCTCCTAGCTCCGCGCTCCTTGCTCCGCGCTCCTAGCTCCTTGCTCCTAGCTCCACGCTGC
>CAEFZP010000848.1:32500-71514 GCA_903064625.1 Mallotus villosus
GTTATACACACACATGCACACACAAAGAGAACATGTGCACTCACACACACACTGTTATAAAACGGGCTGCAGTTCCCAAGCTCGCCATAGGGGGGCATAGTAACTCTTTCTGAGTGCGAAGGCCCGGTGCTGCACACCTCCAAATGGGCCACCTGCAGATGTTATTCACTCGCAGCATGAAGTTACATTGTTGAAGTGCCCTTCTTTCATTGTACACCCCTCCCTCCCCTCCTCCGTTTCCTCTATCCCTCTATTTGCCATCTCCGCAGGACCTAATTGATCGCCTGATCGCTGTGAATTCAGACGTGAAAATTCATTCCCTATTCAACTACGAACAATCGCATGCCTTCGGCCTCAGGTACCAGTCAATCACCCCCCTCCCCCCTCTCTCTTTTTCTCTGTCTCTGCGGCCTCTCTCTCACACCAGAAGGTCCCACCAGCCTCTCTCTTAACGAGAGGCCAGGTGCAGTAAAGGGCAACGTTGCTGCAGTGTTGTGTGGTTTACCATCCTATTATCCTGCCTCCCACACCCTCCACCCCTTCACCCAGTTAATCAATACCTGCTTGACCGGGCTCTTTGTACACTGATTACCCTGCATTGACTAGAGGATGGAAGGATTCCACTCAACCATGGGGAGAGATGAGCGGGGAGAGAGGAGGGAGGAGAGAGGCAGGAGCGAGGAGGGGTAGAGGGGAAGGAGGAGGGGGGAGGGGGGCAGAGAGGGGAGAAGAGAGTAGGGGAGCAGAAGGGAGGGAGGGTGGGGGAGAGAGGAGAAAGGTGAATGTGATGGCAGGGGGACACAGGCTCGTAGGACACTGTGAGGTTCGGATACTGTTGGCTGGCTTTGTCTTCAGCCACATACTTCACTGAGTCATAGTCCCCCCATAGCCTCCGAGAATTACATAAGGTGGGAGGGAAAGGAGAGAGAGAGAGAGTGAGACAGAGAGAGAGAGAGAGAGAGAGGACCGTAAAATCATGAGCTGTTTGTTTACCACAGTCAGAGCTATAGAGTTATAATAAGGATTCGGTTTTACAAGAACACAGTAATGCATTACACTGAAGGCTAGATGGCATTACGGTTGCACGCCACACACACACACCATCACACACTCACTCACACATGCAATAAACGTAAACGCACCACAAATATACCGCAGTTGTGCCCGAGCAGACACACACACACACACACACAGTGATCATGCACCTCGAATGATGTATCCCTCCCAAATGATGACATTTACTCTTGTTTTGCATTGCTCACATGTTGGAGTCATTCCTATCCTCCCCTGAGCCTATAACCTGTCCGGAGGCTGCGACTGAAAGGGCAATGTATTCCACCCAGCCTCATACACCCACCCTGACCTCAGAGGCTGTCACTCAGGGGGAGTCCATCTTGCAACAGAGCAGGGGGGTGGGCACTGGCAGGCTAGGTGGCTGGCAGGGTCACCAGGACCCCCGCGTGTGGCTGGAGGTCTCAGAGGAGGAGGCAGGAGGAGGCAGGAGGACACGCTCACCATGGAGGGCCCGGGGGGACAAGCCCTGCTGATCCCAGCAGCTCAGAGACGTGGTTGGAACCAGGTGGACGGAGTGAGATGGAGGAGAGAAGATCATCAAGGGAGGGAGGAGAGGTGGAGCGGAGGAGAGCTGGTTGACGAAGGGAGGTTGTGGAGACATTGAAAGAAACCTCATTCATCGTGCGATTGAACACACAACGCCCGTGCAGAGAGTGGCAATGCAGTAGTGAGCCTAGGAGGGAGAGGGGAGTGAGGAGGGAGAGAGGGGAGGGAGGAGGAGGGGAGTGAGGGAGAGGGGAGGGAGGAGGAGTGAGGGAGGGAGAGGGACTGAAGGAGAGGGGAGGGAGGGAGGGAGGGAGAAGGAGGGAGGAAGGGAGGGGAGGGAGGGAAGAGGGGAGGATTCTTTCTCTTTTCTTTCTTCGTTTTTTCTCTGTTCTTCTTCTTCTCGTTTCATTCTCTTTTCTTCTTCGTCTTTTCATTTCTTTCTCCTTCGTCTTTCTCTTTCTTCGCTTCTTCTTCTCTCTTTCTGTGCTTTCTTCTTCTTATTTTATCTCTGCTTTCTTTGCTTTCCCTGTCTTTCGTCGTTTCTTCTTTCTTCTGTCTTTTCTTTCTTCTCCTTTCTTTTGATGAGGGGAGTGGGTGTTGGCATGGATGAAAGGTTTTCAGTTTGCACTGCTATGACTGTGTGGGTAAGCAAAGGTGTCATTCAACCTGTTACCATGGTGACAGGTCACAACATCACACAGACTCATCAATGGCTTTGATGAAATGTTCTATCTCTCTTATTCTCCCTCCCTCTCTGTCCTCTTCTCTCCCTCTCCCTCTCTCTCTGCCTCCCTCTGTCTCTGTCTCTCTATCTAATCTACACACTAGTCCTTAGGTTGCGTGTGCGTGTGTGTGTTGTGTGTGTGTGTGTGTGTGCGTGTGCATGTGTGTGCATGTGTGTGTACTCCTCACCTTAAAAGGACTGAGATGATTCTGTCTCTGCAGGATCAGAATCAGGCCACTCCTGACTATACAACAAGGATCACTTACCAGCCACTCGGATAGGAGGGGATTGGCTTCCTGTTTTCTAAACACCTGGTGGTGCGTCATTTCCTGCTGTTCCACGAGTGGTGTTTGTCACCAGACCTTCTCATATCAACTGTGCTGGCTTTGTTGCGTTTAAATGCTCTCTCTCCCTCCCTTTCTCTCTCTCTCTTTCATTGTAGCGTTTTTGCCCTGCTTCCCTGAGCCATATTACTGTAATGCTTATAATTAAGACGAACTCCACTGTGAGTCGGGCTGTGACACGACGCATACACACACACACACACACATACCTACACACACACACACACAGCAGGCTCCAGAGAAAGCACGACAGGGTCATCCATCCCATCATTAGCAGCCATTAGGAAGGGAGAGATCTCAGTCACTTAACAATAACACCTCGAACTGCTGCTCATCGTTCACTGCTCCTCTCGCTGTTCCCCCCTTCGCCGCCTCCCCTCTCCCCGTCTCTATTTCTGTCTCTCTCTCTTTCGGTCTCCCTCTCCGTCCGTGTCTCTCTGCCTCGTTCTCTTTCTCGAACTCCTTCTGTCTCTCTCGCTCTGTCTCTCCACCACTCTCTTTCTCCCCGACATCACGGTCAGTTTCACCAATGATGTCGGAAAGCCCTGTTGATCACATCGCTAGAGTGTGTGTGTGTGTGTCTCTGAGTCGGTGTGTTGGTGTGAGTCTATGTGTGTGTGTGTGTGTGTGTGTGTGTCTCTTTGGTGATTTACTACTCTCTACAGCTGTGGGAATGTCCAGATCAATCCACCGTGATGTGCTCAGGCTCCAGCCCGCCTGCCCGCTATGCAAACCTCCCTACTTAGGCCCTCCACAAATCCTGCTGATGGAGCCGGCTATCAGGCGGGCGAGCCGAGCCCAGAGCTAATGATGAGACTGATTAGAGGAGCAGGAGAGGAGCCTGGTGTTGTACACAGCTTGCCCTCACAAAGTCACATCTGTCTGCTGGAGGCAGACAGGACAGACGCCATGTGTCCAAGGAGCTGTTTAGAAAAGTTGAACGTTTGAGCTTAGTTTGTGCTGTTAGACAGCATGATTTATAGGTTTTCTGTGTGGTGAAAGAAGTGTATTCCTGGAGAGGAACGCTTTGTCACTATGGCGGCAAACGGCTGCATTGACCCAACACCGATTTCCGTTGCAGTAAAACTCTTTAAACCATGTCACCTGTGTTTGTGATGTGTGTTTCTGTGTGTGGATGGTGTATGTGTGTGTGTGTGTGTGTGTGTGGGGTGTGCTCCAGGTTGCTGAGTGTGCTGTGCTGTAACCTGGACTCCCTGCTCCTGCTGGAGGTGCAGTACGGCCTCTCCACCCTGCTGCTCCTGAACCAGGCGGAGGACGTGACGGAGGACGTGACGGAGGACGTGACGGAGCACGGCCACGCCAGAGGGTAACTGGGGATAACGGCTTTCTGTTGACTCTGCCCTTCCTCCTCCCCTCCCCTGCCTTCCTCCTCCTCCTCTTACTCCCCAGGATATGACAGGCCTCGGCTTAGCTGTTAGATTTAATCACGGCAGGATGAGGAATTGATCGTTTGCCTTGTCACAAAAAAATGAAATAAGCTGGAAGCTTGAGAGAGAGTGTGTGGAGGAGAGAGAGAGAGAGAGAGAGAGGGAGATAGAGAGAGAGAGACTCAGAGAGAGTGTGTGTGTGTGAGAGAGAGAGAGAGAGAGAGAGAGAGAGGGAGAGAGAGAGAGACCATTTCCAGAAGTGGTTGTGAGTGCTTGACCAGGTTAATGGCTATTGTTGCGTCTGGTTATGAATTGAAGTGCTGAGAATTGCCCATACAATGTGTCAGAGTACACAGCAATTTAGAAGAGTGGAGGTCAACTCATTTCTCCTCTGCTCTTTTCTCCTTTCATCCTCTCTGCTTTTTCCATCCTCTTCTCTCCTATTTCTCATAATTTCCTTTTTTTAATTGTTTTACCTCCTCTCTTTTACCTCCTCGTCCAATCAGAGAGTTCATCATAGACTGCTTGTCAGTGGAGAGGAACCACATCCTAGTGAGGATGAATGTGATTGGTGGACCCTCGGAGAGAAGACTTCCACCCAGAGCTCTTCAGAAGGTCAGTGGTCAGCAGATACTAGACCCTGGAGTTAGTAGCTATCAGCATGAGAGACATATAGTACTAGATAGTGGTATAGTAGACACATTGCATCAGAGACCATGCCTGTGACCATGATTGTGACCATGCCTGTGACCATGCCTGTGACCATGCCTGTGACCATGCCTGTGACCATGCCTGTGACCATACCTGTGACTATGCCTGTGACCATGCCTGTGACCATGCCTGTGACCATACCTGTGACCATGCCTGTGACCATGCCTGTGACTATGCCTGTGACCATGCCTGTGACCATGCCTGTGACCATACCTGTGACCATGCCTGTGACCATGCCTGTGACCATGCCTGTGACCATGCCTGTGACTATGCCTGTGACCATGCCTGTGACCATGCCTGTGACCATGCCTGTGACCATGCCTGTGACTATGCCTGTGACCATGCCTGTGACCATGCCTGTGACCATGCCTGTGACTATGCCTGTGACCATGCCTGTGACCATGCCTGTGACCTTGCCTGTGACCATGCCTGTGACCATGCCTGTGACCATGCCTGTGACCATGCCTGTGACCATGCCTGTGACTATGCCTGTGACTATGCCTGTGACTATGCCTGTGACCATGCCTGTGACCATGCCTGTGACCATGCCTGTGACCATGCCTGTGACCATACCTGTGACCATACCTGTGACCATGCCTGTGACCATGCCTGTGACCATGCCTGTGACCATACCTGTGACCATACCTGTGACCATACCTGTGACCATACCTGTGACCATGCCTGTGACCATGCCTGTGACCATGCCTCTCCTCTGTGGTGCTCCAGGGATCAGAGCCGTACCCCTGGCCCATGTTCTCCTCCTACCCAGTACCCAGCTGCTACAGCCTGGAGGCCCCCCAGAACCCCCTCGCCGCGCAGGGTAGGAGCCCCACTCTGGACCACATCTTCACACATCTGATATCACCTTTCAGGGGTGTTTGGTGCTTACTTTATGGATGCATAGCAGTTTAGCTGAGAAACGTGTGCATTCTGTGTGTGTGTGTGTGTGCTTGTAGACTCTGAGCTCGGTGTGTTCCTGGCATCATCCCTGGCCGCCCAGCTTGAGGACAGCTGGATGGAGGTGTGTAGGGGACAGTTCTGCAAGGCCCTGACCACCAGACCCCACACCCTCACTGGAGCAGGTGGGTGGAATACTGCACTCTGGCCCCTAGCCTCTATTTCCCAGCCACCAGCATCTAGGCCCTTCCTCCAGGCTCCTGCCTACAGGTGCATGCCTCTAAGCCCCAGCCTCTAAGCCCCAGCCTCCAAGGCCCCAGCCTCCAGGCCCCAGCCTCCAGGCCCCAGCCTCCAGGCTACAACACCGTGTGTTAAAGTATTAACATACAATAAGTCATTATCTCCACATGGATAAGTGAACAGTCAATCTACCAGAGGATGAAATGCCATGGAGCCGTATCGACTGGTGAACTGCCACACCTGTGTGTGAGAGTAGAATCTATCTCACTGTGCTGGCAGGGCCCGTGTATCGATGAGCACTCGACTGTAAATAACGTCTGTACAATGTTGTCCTATAGTATACAAAGGGGGGCCCAGCCCAGAAAGTTTGGGAACCACTGTCCTATACTGTGGAGCCTAGCTTTTAGGGACAACAGCAAGTATATACAATCATCTCTCAGCATACTGTACATATAGTCATCTCTCTACCAGCAAACTGAACATATAGTCATGTCTCTACCAGCAAACTGAACATACAGTCATCTCTCTACCAGCAAACTGAACATACAGTCATCTCTACCAGCAAACTGAACATACAGTCATGTCTCTACCAGCAAACTGAACATACAGTCATGTCTCTACCAGCAAACTGAACATACAGTCATCTCTACCAGCAAACTGAACATCATCTCGTCATCTCTCTACCAGCAAACTGAACATCATCTCGTCATCTCTCTACCAGCAAACTGAACATACAGTCATCTCTCTACCAGCAAACTGAACATACAGTCATGTCTCTACCAGTAAACTGAACATCATCTCGTCATCTCTCCCAGTGAACATAGTTTCATCTGTCTCAGCCTGCATCCATCCATCCAGCTGCTGTGCTAAGCCTTTGAGAGAGCTGCTCTATAGCTCTGATTGCAGTCTCTTCATTAAAGTCATCAGGAGTCCTTGTGTGTTCAATAGACCCCCTGGAAGTCTCCCACAGGGCTGAGAGAGCCCCGCTGTGTGTGTGTGTGTTTAGGTATTAGTTGTGAAAGATGGTGTGAGTTACACACACACACACGACGACGAGTAAACCAGATGAGGGTCTTTGTGGAAGACTGATGAACGTCGGCGTTCTCCGAGCTTATTCCTGTATTGATGAGGAACCAGACAAGATGGCTGATGAGCCGTGCGCTCTCCAGGATTAGTCACGCAGGCTGCCTCCGCCATACAGCAGGTGGAGGAATGAATGGCTGGCTGGTGTGTCTGTTGTTATCCAGAAGACGTGTCGTCGAATTGAGATCGCTCTCCACATCTGCCCGTGTGCCGTTCATCCAGAAAACGCGTCGGTCAAACAAGTGACATGAGTGAAATGAGCGTATCTAAAAGGTTGATTGTAATACTGGAGTAATAATAGGCCCGTGGTTGAACTCCCATCTGGCTCCTCTCTCAATCTAATCATGGTACGGGAACTCTGCTCCCTGAGAGTGAGAGAGAGAGACAGGCGTATAGAAAGGAGGTAGAGAGAGAGAAAGAGAGAGAGGTAGAGAGAGGTAAAGAGAGAAAGAGAGGTAGAGAGAGAGAGAGATTTAGATAAAGTGAGAGTGAGGGGGGAATCGATGCACCTTTAGAAAGAGGCACTCTTGTGTAATCTCCTCTGGATTTTGAGCTCTGACGCAAAATAAATTCAAAATCTTCCAGGATCTTTGTGTGTGTGTGTGTGTGTGTGCCTCTCTAACATGTAGCCTCTGCCTCTTTGTTCAGTGCTGGCCGACCTTCTGGAGAAGGTGGTGATGCACCTGTCCTCCTGTCCAATGGAACGCTTCTTCCCTCCCACCCAGTACAAAGGTCAGTGTGTGTACCTCCTGTTCCCTAGACACAACCCCTTCCTCTAGTGTATATGTTTGGATGGACCCTAGAATTGAGCACACCTTATTGTCAAGAGAAAGGTCACTGCTCTATGCATGAGCTTAGTGTGGTGTTTCAGGCGAACCTCTATCCAGGAACTCATAATACTTGTGACCTTCACAGCTGCACATTAATATAGACAGCAATATTTAGTTGATCAAATTCAGACCTTGGAAATCCATCCATGCTGCTAGGTCTTCCGACACTGGTGTGTGTGTGTGTGTACAGTATGTGTGTGTGTGTGTGTGTGTTGTGTGTGTGTGTGTGAGAGAGAGAGGGAGGAGAGAGAGAGAGAGAGAGAGAGAGAGAGAGAAATGTGTGTACCTCAGGCCTCCTATCTGCAGCTGAGAGAATTATTTAGACAATGGCGTCGTCATTATACCATATGGTTGATCTGTAATAAAACATGGCAGCTGTTTCTACCCTAAATCTGCAGAGAGGGTCTGAGCTCAGGGCTTGTGGGCTGCCCTTTAACAACTGCACCTTGACAACACATCCCCTATCCCATACACGCACACACACACACTTATTTCCCTCTCACGCACACCCTCCCGCACACACACACCTTGCGTCACACAAACACACATACTGGTACACACATCTCTGGGACCGCTTTATCTATAATTAACTATGTTTAATTAGTTATTAACTCGTCTTCGTGGTTGTCCATGTCACCATCCATTGCTGTTTTAAAAAGCTCAGCCATTTAAAGTGCTGCTACTATAATACAGTTGCTGTTTCCAGACTATCTTACCTCATGTATTATTCATGCAGAGTATTTATTATTGTGCTGTCTGGCTCAGAGTTCAAACAGTAAATAACTGGCTTACGATAAATATAATGTTTACTTCAGGATCTAGAAGAGTGTGATTAGGCAGCCATGGCTGTGACCCTCAGGGAGCTATTGTGACTGGCCAGCCCTCGCAGGGACCTTAGGGAACTCTCTTGTTATAGGCCAGCCTTAGTTGGCACTCTCAGGGAGCTCTTGTGATTAGGCAGCCATGGCTGAGACCACCTGGGAGCTCTTTTAATTGTCCAGCCATGGCTGGGACCCGCAGGGAGCTCTTATGATTGGGTAGTCATGGTTGGGACCCTCGGGAAGCTGTTATGATTGGCCATCCCTGGGTGGGACCCTTTAGGGAGCTCTTATGATTTGCCAGTCCTGGTTAGGACTCAACAGGGAGCTGTTATGATTGGCCAGCCCTGGTTGGGACCCTACAGGCGGACGAAGAAAACAACAACTTTTTAAACTTCCCTTTTTACCTCACTTTTCTTTCTTCTCCCTTCTGTTTTCACACACACACACACACACCACACACACACACCCTCTTCCCCTTTTTCACCCATCGGCTATCAAGTCATTCCTTTTACCAAATGGTGTTTCTGGGGAACAGCTGTCATGGCCTGTGAGCGGTTAGCTAGTTCTCCTCCTCCTGTTCCCGCTCCTCCTGCCTCCTGTCCGGTCGGTGTCCGTGTGATTGACAATAACTCCAGGCTCAGCCGTCTGCCTCAGTCCAGTGCTCCCGGTGTTAGCGGAGAGAGCAGAGCAGA
Organism: Mallotus villosus; assembly: GCA_903064625.1. Lineage (NCBI taxonomy): Eukaryota > Metazoa > Chordata > Actinopteri > Osmeriformes > Salangidae > Mallotus > Mallotus villosus. The sequence goes on from CAEFZP010000848.1 coordinate 41,791, forward strand.
GGAGTCCAGCTATTTGCAGAGCGTGAACCCGGTGTTCCTCCCAGCATCTCTCTCTCCTCTCTGGAGGAGCAGTCTGTTCTCCAGCAGAACCTGTTCTCCCTGCCAGGCCCAGCCGAGGTGAAGGACTTCGCAACAAGCTGTTAGTCTGCACATGATTGGCGAACAATAACAGTGAGCTAGGCTGTTTGACATGGAATGTGTAAGTGTGACTTGAACCATGGTGTTATCAACTGATCTTGTCTAAGTCATGATGAGATTAGTCTGCCCTGCAGAGAAGGAGCACTGGGAGGAGAGACAGCATGTGTCTGCAGCTCACTAATAACTACCTTCAGCACTGGTACTGGAAATAATGAGCAGAGAGGAGAGGGAGGGAGCTCTAAATAGATCTGTGGCCATATGATACGTATTACTATATGCTCTGTAGCATTCGGAGATTGTCTAAATATCGAGTGCATTCTAAATATAATTGATCACATACATGATAATGTTGTTCTCTGTCTGTCTGTGTGCCAGTGGAGGATCATAGGGTGAAGACTGTCAGCCTGTCACCTGTCCAACGGCTGGGCATACACACTTGTCTCAGGTAAACTATACACCTGTACAGTAACACACTTCTGTCTCGCCCTTCATCTCTTCCCCCCCCCTCCCATTTCCTCTCTTTTTCTCTGCCTCTCTCGCTCTCTCTCTTTCTGCCTCTCTCGCTCTCTCTCTCTCTCTCTCTCTCTCTCTCTCTCTCTCTCTCTGTCTGTCTGTGTCTCTCTCTCTCTCTCTCTCTCTGCAGTAGAAGCCGTGGGATGGCCAATACTGATAAAGCTAATCACAACTTGTAGTCCTAATTTAGACACTGCTCAACAGTGCTTCACATCTAGAACAATGCCTCAACTTTCTATGAACTCATTGAAAGTGTTGTCTTTGGGGCAATATGCAAATGAAGGGAACCGAGCTCTCTGCAGTAACGAGGCTCGTTGGGGTAATTATACACAATCTCCTATTAACCCTAATTGTCTGTATGGCGCATTATCTTAATTACTTGGATAAATGAACACATGTATCGAGAGTGGTCCTGGGTGGGTTTTAAACCTTTGAATTGTTCTTATCAAGCTGAATAGCATGCAGCCGATCTAGTGTTTTTTAATCCCAGGCATTTGTGTGTGTGTGTGTGTAAGTAAGTAAGTAAGTAAGACTTTATTTATATAGCACATTTCATACAAGAATTGTAGCTCAAGGTGCTTTACATAAAATCAATAAAAACAATAATACAAGTAATAAAAGTAATACTTAAAATAGCAAATCTATAAAAACAATAATATAACGAACTAGAGAGCATACAATTTCTGGGGAAATTGTGAGGGTGTGCCTGCTTGTCCGTCCCTTTAAGTTTTTCCCTTCTAGTGATATTTTCAAGCATTTAGCCTACTCATAGTCTATTCTAGGCTATTGCATAATAATTCATTAAGAACACCCTTGGAAAGAAGCTACTGTAACAACGTTATCACTGGAAATATTTCAGATGGAATCGCGATTCAAACAGTAGCTCTATGTCTGCTAACTTATGACATGCCCCCAGAAACGTAAATAAACTTGACATTTATTCAGTGGAAAATCGCTCATGCATAAAAAGCTCAATAGCGATCATTGTCAGTAATGACGCAAAATGCGATATAGCCCTTTGTGGAGAAGCCCAGGTAAATTGTAGAGCTACTACAGTGTTCGTCTTGGTGGCGATCGTTGGTTGAACATTCCGTTGTACGGTTTAGGCTGAAATTAAATATTGCTTTCATGAACAGATTGACAAGTTTAGGCTGTGTCAATGAAGTTCGGGTTAGTAGTCAGACAGTTTCACCTATTGAAATACTTTTAATTTAAGGGAGTGCCGAACATGTTCTGTCGCCGTTTGACTTCCTACTGTAAACAGCTGTGGATGTTTTTGTTAGCTACACAGTGTCTCGCGTAGGCTACAGCGTTGCAGTACTGGTTTGAAATCACAGGTAATGATTATTTCACCAACAAATCGTTTACTTGTAATCTAATGTCATAATAAATCGTACAACGAAAATGTATTTGTGAGTAATGTTTATTTTAACGATTGAAAACAGATGCATCATAGTAAATAGTTATTACCCTGGCCTCTTTGCTTGTGGCGTTTCTGCAGCTGCCTTGCAGTAGCGTTAAAGCTATAGTTAGCCTAGCTCTAGCTATCTCCCAAGTTAACAAGCTGCTAAACTAATGTTCTGCTAGAGGTAGTCACGCGTGTTTCGTGACGTTAGTAGCGTCAGTGACTGTGGCTAGCAAGTTAGCCAGGTAAATAAACAGACAAGCAACTCAATGGCTACCAACTTTTGACATGACGTTTTCTAAGTAATCCAAATATTGACGGATGCTTAGGGGGGCGGCACGATACCCTCCTTGCTGTGCTGCAACAGTCTCTATGCACGTTGTATCTAATGCGTCGTTGCTAACATGTGCCGACAATGTGACGTAGGCTATTATAACTGAGTAGTCTACCCTTTGCCGACAAAATCAACTTTATGCCACAAAAACGTTGTATGGTCCTAAACTGTGCAACGGAACGTACATAAAAGTAATAGCATATCAATCGCTAGCAAGACGAAACTTTTGACACGTACTTTGTCTATGTAGTCCAAATATTGACCGAGGATTAGGGGGGCTAAAATAAATAATAATAAATATATATGTGAGATAACAAAGGTTGGCGCTCCTTTCTCAGCAGCGCACACCCAATAATAAATATATATGTGAGATAACAAAGGATGTGCCACGATTCGTGGCACACCCAATAAAAGTAGTAGAACCCTTCTGAGATACAATTACTTAAATGCTTCGGTAAAAAGGTAGGTTTTAAGATGTCTTTTAAAAATGTCTAGCATGTTTGTTTCCCTAATATTTATGGGTAATTTTTTCCATAGTTTTGGGGCGTAATTGACAAAGGCCGAATCACTAATCTTGAATCACCAAACCTCTGTGTGTGTGTGTGTCTCCAGGTACGGCCATTATCTCAAGCTGCTGGGAGACAGCAGTGAGGAGGGCCTGATTCTGCTGCTGAAACACTGCCAGCTTTTCCTGTCAGAGCAGACGACATCGCTCAAGTCCCCCCTCTGTATCCTTCCACCTCAAACTAGTACAGCCTTGGTCACATCATCCCAATGTATCCATACACCATAGTCAATTTGAGCCATGGTCATGGCCTCTGTATCCTTCCACCTCAGTCTAGTACAGCCTCATTCACAGTACATGTATGTTGCATCCGTGATCAAGTGGGTGATTTAAGTTCAGATCAGCAGTCAGAAGCTGTTGTCCAGGGTGTGGACAAAGCAGAACTTGACTAATGATGTTTACGATGATGATGAGGTGTGTGCCACGGGCTCCCCTGCCCCTCCCCTCCTCCTCCTCCTCCTCCCGCCTCCAAGACCTCTGCTCTCCTCCCACTGAGCTCTCAGTCATCGACCCTGAATATACCTGAGCCCCCTCACTCCACCCTGCTAGCACGTCAGTCAGACTGACGTGACCCACTGGGTTCACAACCTCCCCCCACCCCCCACCCTCTTTTCTCTCTCTCCTGCTTTTCTCCCTCTTTATCTGTCCTCTCTCTCTCTTTTCTCCCTCTCTATCTGTCCTCTCTCTCTCTCTCCTTCGTCTCGTCATTAGTCTCCTCAGACGGGTCCTAGCATCCAGCCACGTCTCCTACAGACACGTCCTTGACCCCCGTCCTACCAGCCGCTCTGCAGGGGGGGTACCCAGGTCACGACTGGCTGGCCTCCACCCTATACCTCCTCATGCGTGGGGACCCCCAGCGCACCCTCAGTCTCCTCCTCCACCTCTCCACCCTGCTGACCTCCGCCTTCCTCTGGCCCCCCCGGCTCCACACATCGGTCAGTGCGCACACACACACACATGCACGAACGCCGACATACACATTCCCAAACGCTGTTGTCCCCACACAAGCCACACACACGCCTCGTCCATGCGTGTGCAGACACACTGCCGGATCTCGTTTCTTAGTAGATCATCAAAAAGGACGCTCAGTGGTGGTTGGATCAAATACAAGTGGCTTTTATTCACTTCAATACAGGAATACACACACACACACACTGGGTATTTCGCGCATGAAAAGACCAATTATTACACAAACCCAAGCTTGCTTTGTACTCCTAAAAGGTCCGCCCCTTTCTAAATATAACTGTGTCGCAAGAGTTTTTACATGTCAATTTTCCCTCTGCTCCCTGTCAATATTTAATATGCCAAGTGGGCCGGCCTGACATTTAACTCAGGGGTTTGCAGTGTTCTAATGTCCTCATTTGGTTATTGGCTAGAGCCGTATTATACTTGCCTATCAGTTATAACAGGCCTCCGACATATCAATGTCTCCAAAGCAAGTACTGTTATGCACTGATAACAAATGAAATTCGCTGCTTATGGAGTTTAGTTAAAACTGTAGACATGCATGGAGTCCATTCAAGACAGAGAATTGGGATTTGGCCTAATACACTAGGGGCCGTCCTCCAGTTTTCCTTCTCCAACAACATGCAAATACTCGCATACAAACACATACACACACACACACATGCTCCTATGTATACACTCAAGTTAAAAAAAAGATCTCTCCTCTCTCTCTCTTTCACTCACTTGCTCACTTCGATCTAGATTCAGTTTAAGCATTAATCAGTGTAAAGGGGGGCAGCAGTATTGAAGAGATAAACAGCTTTTTCATTTACCGAGAGCCTCAGAATCCTGCTGCAATTGGATTTCTGTGAAACTCGCTCTGCCAGCCACGCCTGTGTGGGAGCCAGTGCGCTCCAAAGATGATGTGCATTTTAATGCTAAACATCCCCCCCCACCCCCCCACCCCCCATGTCCCCTTTAAAAATCTACGCCGCTCAGCAACTGGAAACACACCGAAGTTTGAATGATGTGATCATCAGCGTGTATCCGTGTACGGGGACCATTTCAATGCCTCACTCCCGGACCGGGATGGGGAACGATGACTATGATGAGATTTCGATGCAGAGCTCATTATCTTCGCCCCCTTGGGAGGAACACGATTCTGCTGCAGCCATCCCCTGCCTGCAGAGCACGCTGCTGCCGAAGGCCCTCTTCCTGTATGCTGACACAGTCTCGGCTGTGTGAGCTGGTGCCTCTGGAAGGGGGAACACTGAATGTCCTGTGGTGTGTGTAGAACTGTCGAGGTGTGTGGAGGTGTGCGGGGCCATGTTACAGCTGCGCAGCGCGATATGGAAGTGTGTAGGCCTTTCAAGAGCTTTGTAGGGCTGTGTAGGGCTGTCTGGACATATGTAAAGATGTGTAGAGATGTTTAAAGGTGAACAGAGGGGCGTAGACCTATGTATAGCTGTGTGTGTGTAGCTGTGTGGAGGTGTGTGTAGCCGTGTGGGTGGGTGTACGACATCTAGAGGTTTGAAGGGATATTTGAAAGGTGTGTAGTTCTCCATGTAAAACTACAACATAGTTCTATGAAAGGTAAGGCAGGATCTGAAGGATGGAGCTCTGTGTGGGCCTAATGACTGTTCCTCCGGGGGGCGTGTTGTTTGGGCTGCACATTGAGGCAGATTAGGGTGAAGGCCTGCAAAACACAGACGGAGAGAACAGCGACTCCAGTTCCAGTAGAAACATTTAGGCCCTTTAAAGTGTTCAGCGTGAGATTTGGGTGTTGTGTGCAAGTGCTTGTAAATCACTGTTATCGGCCCACCCCGTAATCAGGGCCCGGGAGAAGTCCCAGCGTGGAGGCACCTTCACCGCTGATTGGATCTCGACACAGCAGCACTATCGTCTTTGCACCTCATGTGGTCGATTCTCTCGATACCTTGGAGGACACAGGGACAAGTAATGATGTGGGAGCAGCAAATTTACCCAGCTCAGTCGGTTATCACACACACACCACCCACACACACAGAATGCACACACACACACACCTCCCTCCTACCTTCCTCTCTCTCTCTCCTCCGCTCTCTCTCTGTCTGTCCCAGGGGTAGTGAGCTCCCTGTGTGGCAGAACTCCTCAAACAGAGTGGGACATCTGTGTGGTCTGCTCCAGTTTAGTCTCGTTGTCTCAGTGAGTGGTCATTACCTCACACAGCTCATTGTGTGTGTGTGTGTACGTGTGTGTGTGTGTGTGTGTGTGTGTGTCTTAGGTGCACCTGTCCCCGGAGGTGGCAGAGTCAGGCATCCACCCAGTGTACTGGTGCACAGCCCACTACGTGGAGATGCTGCTGAAGACCGAGGTCCCTCTGGTGTCATCTGCGTTCAGGATGTCTGGGTTCACTCCTTCACAGGTAGGCTAACCAACTAGCTATCCTGTGTCAGCTAGGCTAACCAACTAACCTGTGTCAGCTATGCTAGCCAACTAGCTATCATGTGTCAGCTAGGCTAACCAACTAGCTATCCTGTGTCAGCTAGGCTAACCAACTATCCTGTGTCAGCTAGGCTAACCAACTAGCTATCCTGTGTCAGCTAGGCTAACCAACTATCCTGTGTCAGCTATGCTAACCAACTAGCTATCCTGTGTCAGCTAGGATAACCAACTAGCTATCCTATGTCAGCTAGGATAACCAACTAGCTATCCTGTGTCAGGTAGCCTTACCAGCTAGCTTCTCCTCTCAGGTACAAAAAAAGAGAAATTTAATGAAAACATGTTAAGCTCTCATTTAATATATTTAAATGAGAATTATGTATCCAGTTTTTCCGCTTGGGCAGAATCTTTCCTCCCTTAAGGTGACATAACACAGTTATGCTATACCACCGTCTGTAGATGATTGCCATGGCACCAGCGTGCCAAACGGCATCCCCTCGACGGAGGCATCGAAACTCAAACAAAGACAAAAACTTTCACCTTGAAATCTTTCCTGTTTGATCTCGTCCTGCGCGTGTGTCTGTGTCTGGGCCTCACCGCGGTGTCTAACTTTGTTGCGTGTCAGCGGAGACACTTCAAATGTTGAATGTAAATGCACCTTCCAATTCAAAGTCATGGGGAAAGAGGGAAATCTTCTTTTAACATGCACCTCATCTCTCTCTCTCTCTCTCCCCCAGAACGCCACCTCTATACCCACGCTCTGCGTGTACTGGAATATAACTCTCTGTCACAAACAAAACAATGCCCCTTAACGCAAGTTAGCAAAGGCTTGACGAAGCAGGAGTAGAGGAAGGGAAAATTGTATTCAGCTCTGACATTTGTATGAGGTCACCCCGATGGTTATTGTGAGTGCCTGAGTGAATTCAAACACTTTGTTGAAATTCCATCTGCCAGTGCCGTACCTATGACTATGCTTTGGTGGTGTCATTAGTTTTTTCTGGCAAGGTTTTTGAGTGCGATGGCAAAAATGTTGTGTGTGTGTGTGTGTGTGTGCTCGTGCGTTGATGTGCAGTGTGTGTATGTTGAGGGAGGGATAGAGTGTGTGTGACTGTGTGTGTGTACAGTGTGTGAATTTATGCATTGGTGTGTACTTTTGAGTGTGTGTAAGAGTGCAAGAGAGACAGAGTGCATATACTGTACATGCACATTTTCTTTGGTTTATTTGAACAGTTTCTCCTAGACCCTCTCAGTCCATAAGAACACCTGCAAAAGTTGTTTGTCACCAGGTCCAGGCCTTATCACGTGGGCTTGGGCCTTACCGCAGTGGCCTGGCTTTTTGCTGCATGTCCCCTCTGTCCCCTGCCTTTTCTGTCCCTCTACACTGTCACTGTCCAATAAAGCATGACAAGGGCGAAAAGACATCTTCAAAAAAAAGAAAAGACAAAGAATAACACAACTGCAGCAGGAAAAAAACAACCATCTCTGACCTCCAGACTCCTGGGGAGGCCTGTGGAGGTGGACGTTTAGTCCCCACGGCCAGCCTCTGTAGAGCGTCCTGGCAGAAGGATGCTCTCATCTATGCACTAGACTCTCTCGCTGAGCGATAGATAGCGAGCGAGAGAGAGATATGAGAGAGAGAGATAGCAGTATGAGAGCGATAGGGATCTAGTCGATACGTAGATCGTATGTAGAGATGACTAGAGATAGCGAGATGATGGGGCGAGATGAGATAGTCTATGCTATCTCTACTCTCTGCTCTCTCTGCATCTATCTCTCTCTCTCTATCTCTCTCTATCTCTCTCTCTCTCTCTCTCTCTCTCTCTCTTTCTGCTAGCTGGACCTGGTGTTAGGAGTGTAATGGAGGGGTGGCGGTGGGGGCTTGGAGGGGTTGACGGGGGGTCTGTTTCTCCGCCAGTACTGAGAAAGGGGGGGTCTGAGAGGGGGCGGGGAGCGCTATGTTACTGTGCCAGGCAGCACAGCAGCTGTGTGGTGCTTCAGTATGCAGAGGTGTGTGAACAATACAGATAATTACACCCTGGCTGGTCTGTTAGTTTGCAAGCATGCGTGCACACACACACACACACACACACACACACACACGACAGAGCAGGATCCCCACAGAGCAGGATCCCCCGCTCTGTCCCTGGCCTGGAAGTGTCTGGTACCACTATGATGCTGCTAACATACTGAGGGAGCGGTACTTTACATTCACATGACATACCACTCTGATGTCCCTATGTGTGTGTGTGTGTGTGTGTGTGTGTGTGTGTGTGTGTGGGTGTGTGTGGGTGTGTGTGTGGGTGTGTGTGGGTGTGTGTGTGTGATGATGCTGCTAACATACTAAGGGAGCGGTACTTTACATTCACATGACATACCACTCTGATGTCCCTGTGTGTATTTGTGTTTTTTCCAGATATGTCTGCAGTGGCTGGGCCAGTGTTTCTGGAACTACCTGGACTGGAGCGAGGTGTGCGTGTACGTGTGCACGTGCGTGGTGATGGGAGCAGACTACCAGGTGTACATGTGCGTGGCCGTGCTCAAACACCTGCAGCATCTCATCCTCCAGCACACGCACGCGCAGGACCTGCAGCTCTTCCTCAAGGTGAGCACGTCCGTGAACACGCACACACACACGCACACACACACACACACGTACACACACACGTACACACATACATGCACAGACACGCCACTGTATGTGGATGTCGTCTTCATTATAAAGGAAAAAGGGGCGTGTCCCAGAGGCTCACGAGGGAAGAGCACATGGCACTAAGGCTTGAGCCTTAACACGGGGGTGCCGGTTCGATTCCCATTTCATTCATGTCCTCCTCTCTCTCTCTGCTTTCCTGTCTCTCCAACTGTCTGGATAATTAAAGGGAAGGGGAAAAAAAAACATTTCCCTGTCTGCAGAGATAAGAGGGAAAGTGAAGGTGAGAGAGTAAGAAAGAGAGGGGTGAAGAGTAATAAAGCAAATGAGAAGAGAGGAAGAGAGAGAGACAGTAGGAGATAAGAGAAAAGAACAGGAAAGTTTTTGTCTGTGGCCTGTGACTCAGATGTTTCATGAAACAAACAGAAATAAAGTCTCTCTTTGTTCCTTTACCATTCAAACACAAATTGCCTGTCACTGCGCTGCAATACTTCTAGCTTCTCATCCAACATGACTACATTTTTATCTCTCTCTCTCCCTCATTCCCCCTCTATCTCGCCTCTCTCCCACACGCCTCTCTTCTCTCTCTCTCGCACCTCTTTCCTACCATCTCTCTACCTCTCTCTCTCGTATTCACATTTTTACCTATCTTCCTCTCAAAGAACTCTGCAGAGACGTGTTTAAGGAGCCTGCCAGTCAACCCCCGTCGTCTTCACACACAGCCCTTTCTTTACACGCACACATACACAGACCTCATACACACACAGCCCTTTCTTTACACGCACACGCACACATACACAGACCTCATACACACACAGCCCTTTCTTTACACGCACACATACACAGACCTCATACACACACAGCCCTTTCTTTACACGCACACGCACACATACACAGACCTCATACACACACAGCCCTTTCTTTACACGCACACATACACAGACTTCATACACACACAGCCCTTTCTTTACACGCACACATACACAGACCTCATACACACACAGCCCTTTCTTTACACGCACACATACACAGACTTCATACACACACAGCCCTCTCTTTACACGCACACATACACAGACCTCATACACACACACACCTTTCTTTACACGCACACATACACAGACCTCATACACACACAGCCCTTTCTTACACGCACACATACACAGACCTCATACACACACAGCCCTTTCTTTACACGCACACATACACAGACTTCATACACACACAGCCCTCTCTTTACACGCACACATACACAGACCTCATACACACACACCTTTCTTTACACGCACACATACACAGACCTCATACACACACACACCTTTCTTTACACGCACACATACACAGACCTCATACACACACAGCCCTTTCTTTAAACGCACACATACACAGACCTCATACACACACAGCCCTTTCTTTACACGCACACATACACAGACCTCATACACACACAGCCCTTTCTTTACACGCACACATACACAGACCTCATACACACACAGCCCTTTCTTTACACGCACACGCACACATACACAGACCTCATACACACACAGCCCTTTCTTTACACGCACACATACACAGACTTCATACACACACAGCCCTCTCTTTACACGCACACATACACAGACCTCATACACACACACACCTTTCTTTACACGCACAAATACACAGACCTCATACACACGCAGCCCTTTCTTTACACGCACACATACACAGACCTCATACACACAAACAAACACACCACACACTTTCCTTTCTCCCATGAAGAACGCATCTAAGCTCTGAACCAACCTGGCCTAGTTGGTTTCAATGCTTCACGTTGCATATCTTCTTCTTCTCTTTCTCTCTCTGGGTTGAATTTCTGCAGCTGTGTTTGCAGCCGTCTCTCCTGAGACGTGGGAGGCTCACGTTAAGTGAATTCCTCTGGTCATCCTGTTAGCTGCTCAAACAAAAGGCCTGTGAGTCTCTCATCCCCTCCGCTTGTGGCGGAGCCTGAAGTCTTGTCATTAGACGGAACAGTCTTTACGCCGCTGTCATGCCGACAGCCCAGCCGCGGCTGGACAGCGTGATGAAGTGGAGGCACGAGGCACATGCTGTAGGGACACAGATAACGGCTCTTTATTATTATGGTCTGTCACTCTCAGACACTCTTTTTTTCCTCATCTCGCGTTTGTTCTATGTCTCTCACGCACGTGTGTGTACATCTCACTTCAAAAGCACAACTCGCTTTTGGTTCCCTTGTTCGACTTGATGTAAATCAGCATAAATTGTCTGCGACTGCGAGACACATCAAACGTCGTCTGATAACGTCGTGCTCTCGGAGTGACACAAAGCAGCAATCAGTGATGGGTTCCATGTGCGGTCGTGTGCTGTGTATGCAGCTCCTTGTGGATTTGTTGGTGATGTCAGCTAACGGATGTCCTCAGGGGATAGTGTCACTCCCTGGCCACCGTACATCCCTCCCGCCCCGTCCCTGATCAGCACATTAAAGTTTATTTGCTCTACTTTTCATTTTCATTGCCAGCAAGGTCGAGCGTCGCCGTTAAACTTGTATCAGGCAGTAATTATAATGCCGTCAGTTATGCTGCTGACTGTACGAATGAACCAAATGAAATGTATTTCTGTCTTAGTCCCCTGTCTGGGCTCCAGCCAATAGAGAGGCTTTAAATGTCATTGTATATTTAAGTTAGTCATCTCGGCATCTCACCCCTCACACAGTCACACACACACACACACACACAAACGTCGCTACTACACATCTTCAAGCTCACACTCACCTTGAAGAAAGAGTGGTTGCCGTTGTTGTTGATGTCATTAGCCTGACAGCATTAACATGCTTTAGCTGACTCGAACACAATGCCCTACGCCACACGATACGCAATGCAGGTCTAAGGTAGCAACACCATGCATCTCAATACACCCACCTCTGGGCACATTATTTAGAGAGCTGCATTGTCCTCGGCAGGTTCTCGTTTCAAGTCCCTCGACACGCTGTCCTGGAGTAGACGGCATTGCTGCTAGAGCTTGGCAGAAATCCCAAGTACACTTTATTAGTCCCCAATGTAGTTCCTGGGAACTCGTGACCATTGGAGAATAACTTGCTGTTGTTAATGATTGTGTTGCTTCGATGAGGTCATTGTTGCTTATTCCTCCCGTCAGGAGGAGCCAATCCGAGACTTCCGAGTCAGCAACTATTTGGAGTACATGGAGGAGCTGGAGAGAAGCTACCGGAACCTGGTGCTCCCTGACATGAAGAACATCACTAGTAGGATCAGCTAGTTGACTTGCAATAAACCACTGAACATCAGGCAAAAGAGAAAAAGCTAGCCGGCTAGCTATGAACTCCACAGACCCTCCCCGGCATTCCAAGCGATCTGGCTGCCTATGAAAAGACCCAAGCCACCGTCCACACAGCCCTGGCACCACAGGTGCTGTGAGGCCAGAGAGGTTTGAACCCGGGGGGAGTCCTTGAAACATGAAAGCCCCGCCTGAAGCTTGAGCCTTGCTCTCTGTGATCTGCCACATGGCTGGGGACCGCTCTGTGTCTGCTCCGCTTCGCCAGGTGACTGATCCAAGCATCTCAGGAAGCAGAGGGTCCACAGCCTGTCAGCAGGCCTCAGCTGCATCAGCACCACGGCAGTATGAAGAGGATCGGCCTGTTCGGTTCTCCACCGTACCTCATGACTCTCTACGAGCCCCATGGCTTTTCTACCACAAGGTCTTCTTTATTACATTTGTCTCTTAACTGTCTTAAAGGATGTGCAGTGGATGTGGATGTGTGCTGGTGTTACTCTCATGTATGGCACGACGAGTGTGTATTAGTCTGGATGATGACGCTCTGTAATACATGATGATGCTTGTTTAAATAAAGCTTGGAATATCAAACGTGTGTGTCGGTGGTAGATAAATACACACACACACACACCATGCATGTGTATAGTATACGATATGCTATTTAGATATACTGTACACTCAATAGCACACAGGGAAGATGTTTTCTGTGAGTAGTGAGATGCGGTTTAGATGATTGCAGAGATCTAGCGGGTGTAAAGGTCCTCCATGGGTAACCAGATCCTTTTTCTCTCATCTCTCTCTCTCTCTCTCTCTCTCTCTCTCTGCTCTCTCTCTCTCTCTCTCTCTCTCTCTCTCTCTCTCTCTCTCTATCTCTCTCTCGCCCGTCTCGCTCGGGTGAATAATGAATGTGAATGATTTATATTTACAGCTACTTGTATCTTCAGCACAACAACTGCTAAATATTGCATTGTGTTTACGTTGTGTGTCTGTGTTTGTGCCCGTGTGTGGTGGGTGTCACGGCACAAACTGTTTAACCCGGCAGCGGCTCGGAGGAGGTGTTTAGAAATCCGGGGGTGTTTGGAATGCAGGAGGTGAGTATCACTGAAGCTTCAGGCTTGCCTCGGGATGTGGGACTCCAGACCTTGTTAGTATGACCTGCACATTGATTGCACTCAATCGGCTGACTCACAAATTTCTATTCTAACGAGCTGTTTATTTCAATTAAGATAAAAAGCATCATAACGGTCTGGAGTTTGTCTGGAGATTGCCGAAGGATTATAGTTTAGATGTGACGACCAAAATCTTTACTGTAACAATCAATTTGATATTTAATCTCAATAATAGGCTGTTAACTGACAGGAAGTCATTAAGAATTTGCAAATTGGTTCTAATGAAGCCGATTAAGCAGCAATTACAGAACCCCCTCCCACACATATAAACACACCCCCCTCGGCTCTTTACAGCTGCTCACGTTTATCTGAGCTGTTGTACTAACCGCTGTTTTTTTTCCTTGTGCCGTGAATTACATTTTAAATCTGCCAATTAACATATTAACGGAGAAAAAAATGAATGCAACACAATACTTTGGTCTGACATTAAACAACTAACTATCCACAGCAGATGCAATGTTTCATTTAGTGATTGTTTTATAAATGGATAAATCGTTAGTCAGAGTGACTATTTGCCAGTGTTTTGAATGTCTCTCAGGTGTCCTGTGAGGTCATGTGGAGCTGGGGGGAGTGAAGCTCTCACTGGGGTCATGTTGACGGCCATCATTACATAGAATATACTTCACTGAAGATACCATTATAGTTTAGCATGTTCTCCCTTCACTGTTAACCCCCTGTTTCTCTCCCCTGCTTTCTCTCCCTTCATCTGTTCCCTTCCTCTGTCCATTCCCGACGTGTTCTCCCTCCGTCTCCCCCCTATCTCTCTCCTCTCCTTTCTTTCATCCCTCACCCCTTCCTCTCTCCATCCTCCCCTCCTCTCTTCCTCCATCCACCCCATCCCTCTTTCCATCCCTGCATCGCCTATTCTGACTGTCGACATGTAGAATGATCTATTGATCCGCCGGAGCATCAAACATGCCTGGATGCTTCGTCTCTCTTGATTTGAACTGGTTGTTATTTAAGATGCAGAACTGCAGTTTGGCTCCGGCCCTCCACTCTGGTCTGACAGCCTGCCTCTCCGTGGAGAGGGAGAACAGAGAAGGAGGAACACACTTCTCTCCTTTATTGGATGGAGGAGACAAGTGGGTGGAATGAGAAGAGAGATCGAACATGGGAGAGTAGAAGAGATGAGTTCAAGAGGAGAGATGGAATTAGAAAAGGACTCCAGGAGAGGGGTGACAGGAGGAAAGAAGTACGGGATGATTCAAATAAAGGAGAGAATGAGGAGGAGAGAAGTAGAAATCCAATGAGACAAATCTGGACCAAAGGAGAGATTGATTACTAGACAACAAATTCTTCCAAGAGTACCTCAGTAGACAGAGTAGGACAGAGGCCAGATTCAGATCACCCTAAACCAAATTGAACCCGGCTTGTGAGGGTATGAACTGACCCCCGAGGACTGACTGCATGGAGCCCGATACGGAAAGCACAACATGATAATGTTAACATTTGAAAGGTTTTAAAGGCTGAAAATCCACTTGTGTACTCTGAGAAGACGGTACACACCCACACAGGCAGACATACCTTCCCCTCAGTCGTCCAGTCCTCCCCCTTACCCCCCTACCCCCCCCCCACCCCCCCCCACCCCGGCTCATTCCAGCGGCAGGTCTCAGGTCACTGTGCAGGACTGAGATGGAAAGGTGCAGAGACCAGACCCTCAGCTTGCCTGGCCAGCGCTCTCCGACTAGCATTCAGTGTGCAGTGCTGCATGTCATACAAGCCCTTGTAGTTTCACTCTGGTGTGAGACCGGGAGGAGGGGGGGCAGTGAAGGGGGGATGGGGGTGACGTGGGTGGAAGTAAATTGACCTGTAGATTGTTCTGAGACTCCTGGCCGGAGGGCCGAGGAGGTGAGAGGATCAATATCACATTAATCACCCCTGGTACTGGCACTGTAGAGTTTACCTCTCATTCTCTCTTTCACCCCTTCCTTCTCTATCACTGTATATCTGTTGTTCTCTTTCCCTGTGGCTCTCTCTCTCTCTTTCACTCTCTTTCTGCCACATTGTGTCCCTACGCTGGGCACTGCAGGGTCACTTTTTCTCTCTTTCTCCAGAAAAAGGACAACACAAGCTCATACTCTTAGGACTTTCTGTCTTTATTACACCCCTCCCTTCTCCCCTCTCTTAGTAACAAGCCAATTGGCAGGGCAGATTGAAAGTCCATCTCATTAATGAAGCCCCTGACAATACGGAGGTAGCACTGTCGGCAAGTGCTCTCAGGAGACGGAGTGAGAGGGGGAGTGAGAGGGGGAGTGAAGGAGAGGAGGAGAGGAAGGGGGGAGAGTAACAACGTGTAAGCCATAGCGGGGAGGAGATAAATTAACACTCCATTTACAGCTACATTAATGAGGTGACAACATGGTGGAAATCTGTATTCTGGCCCTGGCAACACAACAATATGAAACAGGCCAGTGTTAACAACTGGGAGCTGAAAACACAACGATAACACATACCCAACCGCCTACCGCATTCATACACTATAGTCACACACACACATACACACACAGCCAAATACATGTATAACTAACCACCTACACACGTGTACACACTGTCACACACAGTCTCCATGCACAGCCTGTCTGTCTCCATGGAGGCCAGATGAGTCAGCCCGCCTCCTCTGTCTGTCTGTCTGTGTCGATTTTCTGACATCCCACAGCAATCCTGTGTGTGCAGACTGGACTGTAATAGGGAGCATGACCCCCCCCCTTACACACACACACCACACACACACACCCCTCTCCCCACCCCCCTCTGACACGGCTGAGTCCTGCTACAGTACACATGGTTCCCCCTCCTGATGGTGCGTCCCGTTGGGAGTGACACTTGTGATTAGGATTCATATGATGACAGGTCCACCGTGTGCTCCGTCACTCTGTCACCATGACGGGTCAGAACCCCCCAGGGAACCTGCCGGAACATCTCCTCTACTCAGACTAGCTCAGGGACGCGCCTGAGGAGAGTTTTATTCAAGAACATGAAACGGGCAACCAAATAATATCCAAATATATTGATCTGTATCTTTGGATGCTACTGTAGAGGGAGAGAGAGAGAAAGACAAACAAGTAGAGGTGGAATGAGAGAGGGGGAGAGAGAAAGGCCATTTGAGAGAGTGACAGAGAGGCCTTTCGCTGTGTGAGATCTTAGATATATGTTGTCAACAGAATGAATAGCCTCGGCCCTGTGATATTCTGCTGAGGTCAAGAGTTGAGACTGATACCATGACAAAGCCCCTGCCACTCACTGCCACCCTCTCTCTCTATATATCTCTCTATCTCTCACTCACTCTCTCTCTCTCTCTCTCTCTCTCACACACTTTTTCATGTTTTTACATCGAAAAGGACAGATAGATTTAGCAGGGCGCTTTTAATGTGAGAATGTCTCAATAAAGAGCATCAGATGTCTCCCTCTTCCTCGTTCCCCCTCCAACTCCCCCCCCCTCTCATTTTCTCTCTCTTTCTTGTTTTCATTCTCATTCTCCCTCCAGCCAGTGTGTGCAGCACTGGGAGGAGAGAGCCGAAAACCCGGAGAGGAGAGGAGGTTCTGAATGTCAGCACCCCGGAGGTTGCCGTACAGAGCTAGGACTGCCTCCCTGCCTCCAGAGGTTGACTCGGTACCTCGCCAGCGGCACCAAGAGAGGGATCAGAAACGACACTCTCTCCAGCTGCAGCTCCTCCAAAGGTCAGGGCACCAGAATGTCACTCATTGTGTGTCGAGAACAATAACAAGCCAAGCAGGGACCGGAGCAGGGACACAAAACATGACACGGTTTAACCCTTCCCCGGCTCTCTGCAGCTGAGATGTGGCAAAGCGATTGGGAGCTTCAGTGTTTTTATGGTGCTGTTTTCCTTCTATTTCTAGGACCCAGAACTCTAATTTGATGGAGTCTTACTGATATAAATGGCTAGTATGAAAACATGAAACATTAAAAAGACAAATACACCAAATTAAATCGTTCTTAATTAATTAAAAACAACAACATCATAACGTCATTCTTCACGTGTGGAAGCGGGGTGGCGTGGCGTCGGTCTCCTCCCATGCCAACACGCAACTCCCACCCTCCCAAAAGAGCTTTGAACCCCTCAGACTCCTCCGTCCGTCTCGCGGCCCTCCTCCCCCCCTCCACGCCTCTCTCATTTCTCATCTCTAATAAAACGTCGAGAAACACAAGCAGGGTTTGTGCCGCCAACTCTCTCTCTCTGGCGGGGGAGCCAAGGCTGCTGTTTGTCTTTCATGTTGTGACAGATGCCTGAACGACAGCCATGAGGAAACAGAGAGAGCATCACTTCGCCCGGCGACCGGTGATTCATCACCCAGCAAAGGTGGTAAAAATAAATATGGGCCGCGTGGTCCGGGTTGGATGGAGCCGGTGGCGGGGCTGTGGAGGAGAAGGGGGAAGATAGATGAGAGCTGAAGTGGTGGGCGGCTGCTTGACTGTGTGGTAAACCAGCTATCTGAAATTGGAGAAAACTCCTCACAGTTGTTCATATAGCAGCTATGATCTATGATGAACATGGCACATAACATGGATTTGTATTTAAGTCTCACTACCGCAAGTGAGCCACAAGGGGCACCCCGGTACTTCACATGTCTAGAGAGGCATCTCCCATCTCTCTCTCTCTCTCTGATGGCTAGAACTGGATCACCTAACGCGGGCCTCTTTGATAATGACCTCCAGGAAGGATAATGAGAAGGTCAAACTGCTGTCATTTATAGATGACTGGCTGACAACAAGAGGAAGACTGTTGTACCTAATTGAGACATTGATCTCTCCGAGGACGAAGGTTTGATAGCTGCTGTGTTTGACGAGGAGGACGGAGATGAAAACGATGTGGAGAGACTCCGGGAGCTGGTAGATCTAGATGTTAACATCGTCCTCATTGTGTTGCTCTTCTCCACCTCTCATTAAGACTGACGGTGTGCGTGTGTGTACCTGTCAAGGCCAGAATGGAGACGGAGAGGGGGTGTGTGCGTGGAAGTGTGTTTGTGAGAAAGAGGGGGTGTGAGAGAGGAGAAGGGTGAGAGTGCGAGAAAGAGGAGGATTACAAAAGAGAGAGAGAGAGAGAGAGCGATTGAGTGATTCAGAGGGGTCATTATTCTATGGAGATGCTGACATGCATTGTAATTGCCATCTCTGCATTCCTCTTGATTTCCATTCAGACTAGCCCTCCTCTTAATTAAGTAGGGCCTGAAAAGTTCACAGGCATCCTGGCACTATTGATCCTCTGCCACTGGCCACATTAACAAGGAGAGGAAGAGAGGAGAAGAGGAGAAGAGGAGGTAGGACAGGGGAGAGGAGGAGGCAGGAGGAGAGGAGATGAAGGAGGCATAGAGGAGAGGAGGAGGCAGGAGGAGAGGAGAGGAGATGAAGGAGGGATAGGGGGGAGGAGGAGGCAGAGAGGAGAGGAGATGAAGGAGGGATAGAGGAGAGGAGGAGGCAGGAGGAGAGGAGAGGAGATGAAGGAGGGATAGAGGAGAGGAGGAAGCAGGAGGAGAGGAGAGGAGATGAAGGAGGGATAGAGGAGAGGAGGAGGCAGGAGGGAGAGGAGAGGAGATGAAGGAGGGATAGAGGAGAGGAGGAGGCAGGAGGAGAGGAGAGGAGATGAAGGAGGGATAGAGGAGAGGAGGAAGCAGGAGGAGAGGAGATGAAGGAGGGATAGAGGAGAGGAGGGTAGGAGGAGAGGAAGGAGGGCTCAGCAGTCTTTGACTCTAACACATGTACACACCTCTAGAGACCCGGGTGTGAGTTCCTTTCACAGCACCATCGGTTCAGGTCTCCCTTGCTTTTTGAGTAATCAGTCATTCTCTCTTAAGCATCACCACTGGTAGCACCTGAACTATTCAGCTGTGACTTAGTTATACAACACAGTGAGGTGATGATTCTCATTCACTCCTCATACACACACTAGAGGATATCATCATCAATAGCTTGACTGTGAAGCTATTCAGCCGGGAACTGATTGCACCACACCCCCCCCCACCCCCCACCACCATCACCACCACCTCCACTGCCTTCACCTCCCTCCACTCCCCCCCACATCCTCATAAGGAAAACCACGAGAGGGAGGCTCTTCAATAAAACCCTCTTTATGACAACCATCATGCAAAGAACTTTACAATTTCTCTGATTGAAATGACACATTAATCACAAAGACTTGAATATGCACAATACGTATAATTATAGAGGAAGGAAGAAGGGTGGAGGAACGTAGGGATGGAGGGAGGGAGGGAGAGGTGGGCGGGTGATAGAGGAGGGAAATGTAGGGAGAGGTTTAGATAGGGAGAGGAGGGAGGGAGGGAGGGAGGGAGGGAGGGAGGGAGGGAGGGAGGGAGGGAGGGAGGGAGGGGAGGGAGGGAGGGAGGGAGGGAGGGAGGGAGGGAGGGAGGGAGGGAGGGAGGGAGGGAGGGAGGGAGGGAGGGAGGGAGGGAGGGAGGGAGGGAGGGAGGAGGGAGGGAGGGAGGGAGGGAGGGAGGGGAGGGAGGGAGGGAGGGAGGGAGACTGGTAATGATGACACCTTCTTAAGATTAAATTATACACAATACTGAGTGAGAAAGAAATGCGAAAAAACAGAGAGAGTAAGGGTAAGAATGACAGAGAGAGACAGACAGATAGAGAAAGAGAGAGAGAGAGAGAGAGAGAGAGAGAGAGAGGAGAGGAGAGGGAGAGAGAGTGAGACACTTTGAGCCTGTGTGCCTGTCTGCTACCCTGGGGGTTGGTGATGCTTCAGTGAAGCATCTTCATAAAGCCATCTATCTGTCTGACAGTAATGCAGCCATAACCCTGGCTGAGACCACAGGCCAGAGACAGGCCGCTTCACAGTCCCACACAACTAACTGCAGCTCCAATACACAAAGTCAGTAGAGATTTCAATCCTAACAGTATTGGATTGGGTTTGAAACGGATGTGCTTTTCTTTGCAAACATAAAATCGGAGTTTTGACTGACTTCAAACAGAATTGAGGCTGCTGTTAGGTTTGAAAAGCTAACACAATAGAATGAGAACTTGAGGTGAGGAAAAAAACGAGATGAGAGAAAAGAAAACAGGAGGGAGTGAGGGGAATTAAAAGGCTAGTGCCAAGGAGATATTTGATTACCTGCACGGTTATCCCCCCAGAAGTAATTCAAACAGGCGCCGCTTAAGTTTGTCTCAGCGGTGCTTGCTAGCACGCTACCACGATAATCACCAATTCCACTGCTCCTTCAGACAAAGACCATTATAGCGACCGGTGTGAACCGGTCGGCGTGGCGCACAGCTGACAACTCATATCACAGACATTTATGTTTGTGTGAACACGCCGTCTAGACGTAGACATTCCTGAAGGAAACAGAAAAGCGCCCTAGTATTGGCCCAGAGGTAAGATGTTTTGTATAGAAGTGGTAACCATTGGAAAAAGTGACAACAACTGCTACTAAAACATTGGGAGAATTGTAAGAAACAGAACATAGAAGAATATAGAGACCGTGGGATATGAAAATAACAAGTCGCTTGATAGAAGATGATTTAAATGTGTTGGATTCTTGTGAAGGGTTCAACAAGGTGTGTAGAACTGTATTTTGACATTGTGGTTATAAATTCATCATAACACAAACTGCAAGGTTCGGTGAGGGCTGTGTGTGTGTGTGTGCGTGTGTGTGTTTGCGTGAAAAATGATGCTGAAAGCGTTCTAGCGTGCCCCTCCCCAGCCGTGAAGAGATACAAAGCTGTCTCCTTTCGATTTCATGGATACCCTCACACCCTCCCTCAGCAGGGAATGGGAAGCGGGAGGAGAGAGAGAATGAGTTTGAGTGTACGTGAGAGAGAGAGAGAGAGAGAGGCCTAGCCACCGAGAGCAGGGGGCGGCGGGGGAGATGGAGAGAGGCTAATGTTTTCACTGCTCAGTCAACTCGATGAAATTGTGACAGGCCACAGTTCCCTGTCTAAACAAACACCAGGAGAGGACGAGAGCAGCGGCAGCCGCGTGGAACCTGGCTCTCCAGTCAGCAGCACGGAGAAGCCACCGTCACCGGCTCAAGAGACCGCTGGAGGAAAGAGAGGGAGAGAGAGGCAGCAGTGGGGGAGAAGGAGAAAGTGAGAGGCTGGAGGAGAGGGAGGCGGACACACAGGCAGGCAGAGATGACATACATATCAGTAGGCGGGCATGTTGTAGACTAGACATCCTGGCTTCGTGAAACTTTTGGAAAACGTTCTATTCCTGAAAACATTTCTACAAAAAATCTACTCAATCAAATGAATCGACAGCTTTTGCCCAAAGTTTTGTCCTAAGCGTACTTTAGAGATGAGCCCCACACGTCAACCCCCCTAGGAGCTAGCTAACACTTCCAACATGTGGCTCTCCTGGGGAGGAAGCTAGCTCTCTACCCTACAGGGGAGATTAGGCAGGCACAGAGAAAGCGACAGAGAGAGAGTGAGAGAGAGAGACATAAGGGGAGAGAGAGAGAAAGAGACATAGGGAGAGAGAGAGAGAGAGAGAGAGAGGAGAGAGAGGAGCAGCATGAGAGAAAAAGAGAAAGAGAGAGACAGACCGCGTGAAGGTGGGATCTTTTTTTGTGCTGAGAGATACGGATGCAATGTATCCTGTGTGTGTGTGTGTGTGTGTGTGTGTGTCAGGTTTAAAGGGAACCCTCTCTGGGGGTGTTAGGGAGGAGAGAGGGCCGTCAGGCAGGATTAAACCAAAGGCATGAAACCATCTCATCCACTCTACTTCAGATCTCAGCTCCCTCATTCACCCTTCATGACACTTTCTTCTACTCCCTCCCTCCCTCGCTTTCTTTTTCTTTTTTTCTTTCATTCTTTCTTTCTCTCTTTCATTCTTATCTGTATTTCACTCTTTCATTTTCTTTCTAACCCTCTGCTTGTCTTTTCTCCGTTTTTTGGGACATTTCTAAAATGCTCCTTTGAAGCAACTGTCACTATGAAAATGATGTCCGCAAACACACACTGAGAACCGAGTCAGATTGGGTAACCCTGTCTGTTCCCAGACACTGTACACTGTAATGTGCTCTGGAAACAGTATAGAAGGACACATTGTACAAGACTTTACCCAGCAGCAACAGACAATGCTGAATGACTGACCTTGGGTCAGCCTGCTGTAATCTCTCCTGGGTGGGAAAACCCTTTGAAGGATTGATCTGGATTTGAGGATCTGATCTGAGATCTGCCCAGATGAGAGACAGTGTGGACCTCCTTTGATGCCCTCCCTAGAGAGTAACCCTCGAATCAGTTTTCTTTCCTTTTGAAACATCTGCTCATAAAGTGAAATATTAATCCGAGATATATTTGAATATCAATCTTCCTGAGTGCACATGGAACACGAGCCACTAGTGTGTTGCCAAGAGCAACAGTGTATTTACATTTCTTCTAGTGCGAACATGGACTATTTGTAATCAACAATGGGGTTTTGGTGTGTGTGTGTGTGTGGATTAGGAGTGTGTGTGCACACACATACACTCACACACACACACACCCACACACATACACAAAGCCCTTTTATTAATTCCATTCCGTTCAGCAGGAGGGTGAAGAGGGGTTCCTAATAGATTTTGCATCTAGACCTTGAGAATAGCTTTTTAATCAACCAATCACCTGCAAGAGTTGTTCACTGGATGCTACTGAAGAGGAAATAACCATCCAGCAGATTGAAAGCTGTGCCAAATATTCATTCGAGTCCATTCAAGTAAAATAAATCACCTCCAGCTCTCCCTAAAAAATTTAAACAAAAACAGCTTCATGGTGGAAGTGCTTCTCAGTATTGAGTCTTAAGAACTTGTTTAGCTGGGCCTAGTCATGTACTCATTTATCAGTGACCCATTTGAACAAGGTTCTGCAGATTGGATGGTATTGCAGTGTAGCCTGGTAACTGTCAGCTGTTTGGTCAGCCGCAACCCCTCCTACAAACACACCACACACACACACACACACACAAATGCCGACACAGACACACACGTACACAGTCTGCTGTGGTCTCTCTGAGGTAAACCCGACACCCAGTGATTGAACGTTGTCGTTTTACAGTCTCAATGCGTACAGAGAGGTTTGTTTATTCCTTGACGAATAAAATCCCCCTCTTTCTCTCGTCTCTCTTTCCTTTTCTTTCTTCTCTCTTTCTTTCTCTCTCCTCATCCCTTCCTTTTTCTACTATTTCTTCCTATTTCTCTCTATTTCTCTCTCCTCATTCCTTCCTCCTCTCTCTGCCACCCTTCTCCTCTCGTCCTCTCCCCTCCTCCTTTTCACTACCTCCAGTCATCATGGCCTGGGTGGTCACAAAAAGACAGAGAAAGAGAGAGAGACTGAAGGGCGATAGAGGGAGGGGATGGTATGGTAAGGTGAGAGAGAGAAAGAGAGAAAGAGAGAAAGAGAGAGAGAGAGAGAAAGAGAGAAAGAGAAACAAAAAGGAAGTGGGGAGTTGGAGAGAGAGGGGGGGATATTAAAGAGAGTGAGATAGAAAATACAGTACAGAAAAAAGACAGTCAAGTTTTGTAGGTGAGAGAGCTAGTAACAAATCAATAGACAGACACATAGAGATAGCAAGATAGCACTCATTACTTGTGCAATGAGTGGAGGAGAAAGCAACGGAGATGGAGAGAGGGACAGAGAGAAGCCGAGCGAGAACGTGACTGACGTGTTGATAGGCCCTCCGAGGTGCCGGAGGCCGCGGAGGATTGGAGAGAGGGAACGCTGTTGTTGGGTAGCAGAGAGACCGCAGAGGTGTTAAGAGGAGAGAGAGAAGAGAAGACCTGAGGTACGGGAGGAGAGCCGAGACCAGCACAGTCCCCCCCCATCTGGAGCACCAGAGGGGAGAGGAAGAACTATCACAGCAGTCTGACTGGCTCAGAGGTGTTTTACACCCATGGATTAGAGAAGTCACATGTTGTGTCAATTTGACTGCTGGGCTGTTTTCCACTGGGCCGGGTGGAAGAGCTGGAGTCCGTTTGTTCTGCGCTGTTGCTCTGCCCCTCTATCTACCTCTCTACCTCGTTCCTCAATGACCCTCAACTGTATGCCTCCATCTCTCTCATCTCTCTACCGCTCGATGTCTATCTCTGTATGACTCCAGGGCTACCTCTTTAGCCTGAGGTGGGCTGTCCTTCATCCTCCTGCAGGGAGTAAACATCATGATCATGGCGTAAGCTGTGGAGCCTCCAGTTTACATGTGCTTCCTGCTATGGGCAGCTATATTCCTGTGATTTATACCTGCTAGAGACGAGAGACAAGAGACGAGGAGAGTCGATACATCTGTTTCAAGTGCCAGGGGGGATGATGGGATATGAAGTATACAGTCTGTAGATTGATATCTGAAGGCTGCAGCACCGGAAGGGGTGCGCCCTGGGAAATGCAGTCCACACATGCATCCAATAACCAAACCCATAACCACCCGTCCCTGTTCGCCTTTTATCACCTGCTGAGCAGCATCACACTCATAATTCCTGTGAATAACCTTCTGGTTGGGAGTGGAAGAGAGAAGGGGAAGAGGGCGTAGAGGAGAAAAACGCTAGGAGGAGAGGAAGGGAGGGAGGGAGGGAGGAAGAGCGGAGTGGGAGGCGGTATAGCAAGAAAAGGAGTTAGAGGAGGCAGAGAGCAAAAGACTGAGCGAAGGAGAGGAATGGTAGAAAGAGAGAAGGAGGAGTAGGTACAGTGAGGGGAGGAGGAGAGAGAGAGAGAGGAGAGAGTGAGAGAGAGAGAGAGAGAGAGAGAGAGAGGAGAGTGAAGGAGCCCACAACTCATACAGCCTAGTAAAGTAATATAACCTTGTTATGAAGGGGGGAGAGGAGGGAGCACTAGGATGTTGTTAATGGCCAGCTCACAGGCAGGAAGGGGTCCCCAGTGTTGGGGCTGGGGGGCATGAGAGAGGGGATGGGAGGCCAGAAAGCGGGGGGCAGTAAAGACAGAGTAATGGGCTTGATTACTTGGCTGTGGGGGAACAGAGCACAGGGACCACAAAATACAGTTGTGATTCAGATTCACTGTCCCGTGTTCACATCTACTGGGGAGGAGAGAGAGAGAGAGACAGAGAGGAAGGGAGAAAGAGAGCATCAAAGAAACAAGAGAAATAGAGAGACATTTTATAGACAGAGAGAAAGATAATTGAAGGGAGAGAGAGGGGATAGTGAATGATAGCATCAATACAGTATTCAGTGGTCTATTTGAACTGCACATAAATCTGTCTTTTATAGTCATGGTAGAAATTTTGCTCTGGTTATACAATTTATAGGTCTGTTTTATTTATATAATATTTAGCTATGAAGCATATCTATGAAGCACTAATGTTTCCCAAATTCCAATAAAATTATAGTTTTTTGGGGGCGAATGGTTTCAGATGGCTGATTCGGACTGATAATCAGAAGGTTGCCGGTTCGATTTCCCGGCCTTGAAAAATGACGTTGTGTCCTAGTGCAAGGCACCTCGCCCTACTTGCCTCAGGGGAATATCTCTGTACTTATTGTAAGTCGCTCCGGATAAGAGTGTCTGCTAAATTACTAAATATAAATATTCAGCGAAATAACCCCGATTTTCAATTAGTGCTTTCATGCTTCTTTTGGAAACAACACTAATCCTCAGAGTCAGGGAACATTGTCAAAGTAAAGGGAAGCAACTTCTTCCAGAATAACCTTGTATGTATTCATGTGCCCTTCACATAGACACATCTGCCTGATACCAGCCTTGCTGAAGTAGCCTCAGCCATCAGATGTCCTTCCTGCTGCTACATGCCCATCTGGGGATTCTAGGCGCTCACATCACAGATCAAAAGAACTCTTCATTGTCCACCTCAGGGCGATTGGTCCTCAGGGACCCCCTGTCCTTCATTTGAATCAGGTGTGTTGGAGCAGGGACACATCTAAAACGTGCAGGACAGGGGGTGCCTGAGGACCAGGGTTGAAGACCTCTGCCCTCGAGCATCCAAGACACTGGATTGTTTTGGTAGGAGTGTGAGTATCTGTAGGTATGTTTTTCTGAAGCAACCTAGGTTTCTGTAGGTGTTTTGACGGGAGTACATGCTCCTGTAGGTGTTCAGAAGACCCCCCAACAGATGACAGAACCAAGCCACCATGTCGCCTGCTTACTCCGTCAGATGGCTGTGGTAGGTAGGTGCTGAAGCCTGTCTAATCACACTCCTTCTGCAGAGCAGAACAACTTGCTCAGTGCCAAACATCTCAGCCTTAAAGGGGTCACTGACTGCAAAACCGTTTTTACCTTGTCATAGTTGAATAACGACAGTTCGGTGGGTAAAATGAACATACAGTGAACCTCAAAGTCCATTGACACTTATTTCCCATGCAAATCTCAAAAAGAAAAAATCTAGCTGTAGAACGGTAGCTTTTGGAAAAATCCACCCTCGGGACGTCGGGAGGGTATCGCGCATTCAATTGGCTCTGGTCTGTGTCTTTGTCACGCCCCAAAATGTACATGCAGACCAGCCCACTCACTGGTGTTCTTGCCCAGTCCGAGGTAGCGACGCTACGTTTCTAAACACATCAACATACCTTACTTAGCAAATGACTAGCTAGACTAGCTGTAGTCGGCATTAGAAGGGAAGCTTCCAAAAAAATTGCCAGAAAACGAAAGCAGTCTAGCCTTTTGCTGACGCCTGTCTAGATTATCTATTCGAAATAACTGGAGAAAGGCTGTGCTAGATACAGGATACGTTAGCATTGCTAATAACTGTTATTGACAAAATCATACTACAGTTTGCGGTTCTGATGAACATAACTAAGGTCGGAACGCACCTCTTTTCAGCAACAGCTTCATAGCAAATCCTGCTTTACATATTCCCAGGTTTTTAAAACCGTCCTTGGTGAAATGGTTCGCGCAACTGCACAGAGATCTTCTATGCTACGGTATAAACAAACATCAGCCATACCCGTCTAGTCAATGTTAACTAGACTCAAGCTCATCTGTTTTTCATCGGTGATTTGCAAGGAATGTAAGAACAGCTAGATAGCGAAAACACCTATACGGTAGGCATGTAAACCAGTTTAGCTTGCTAACGCAAGAGCATGAATGTGTTATGATTTAGCCTAGTTTATTGGCAATTGGATTTACGTTATTTCATGTTCCTGACTATGTTTCATTCAAATAAATAACCCGTGTTGTTATGTAAATCTACAATTCAGATGCATGTTTGTCCAGATCTATTTTTCAGTAAGATAGCTAGAGCTAACTGAAGCTGTGTTGAATCACGATAGTTTGTATGCTAAACTGTAGTGCTAACGTTACCCACCTAAGGCGATTCTGTTTGCTTCGACAACAGACGTGGAAACTACCGTAATCATTTCAAATTATATCTAGTCAATCTGTTGAAAACAGTGTTGTGTAGACACAATAGATTTATTTGTACGTTTTATTTCAAGTCGCCACCTTCTTGTTTCAGTGAGTGCTGTTGGCCGTCTTTGCTCCGCAGCTTCGCTCGTTGTAAACCAACCAATCAGCGCACAGCTCATCTAAATACCAATGATATAAGGGAAAAAGCTAGCGTTTTTTCCCGGGAAAAAAATGCTGGATGTAAAAGAGGGCATAGAAAAGCACCCGGGCCATTTTCAGCCAAAACAATGTTACATACCCTATTCGGAGACCTTAAGGAACAGTGTTAAATACTCAAAAAACCCAGTCAATGACCCCTTTAATCACCCACCGAGCTTCAGCTCATCACGGAAGGGCATGAATGATGATTGATTTCATTGCACGCGGGCACAAATTAGACTGAATAAGTGTGAATTCAGTCTTCGGAGGATGACAAGCTGGGGCCGGTAACCTGCTGTGCGTCGCCCTCAAACTGCCTTCCTTCCTTCCTGTCTGTCTGTTTGTCTTCCTGCCTGTCCGCCCATCTTTCTCTCTGCCTGCATGCCTGCCTGTCTGTCTGCCGATTCCTTGGATCACTTCTCACCTGTATCTAGGAGAGCAGATCAAGCTCTCCACATTTAGAAACCTTCAGTGGTTAATGTACCGAAGCATTCGTCTGTCACAACTCTGGAGAGTGAGGAGGAAGCACGCTGCTACATACATTAGCATGGTCAGGGAGATAGAAGCTACTTATCCCACTGGCATATAGGATTAGAGAAGAAGAGAGAGACAGAGAGAGAGACAGAGAGAGAGACAGAGAGAGAGACAGAGAGAGAGACATAGAGAGAGAGACAGAGAGAGAGAGGCAGAGAGAGAGACAGAGAGAGAGAGAAGCAGAGAGAGAGTGAATGAGAGAGAGAAACAGAGAATGAGAAATAAAGAAAAAAAGAGATACAAGAGGATGGCATGGTGTGTACTGAAGGGTAAACTGGACTAGTCCCAAGGTACTGTAGGGTCATCTTCCCTGATCCCCATAGGCAACCATTAACATAACGCCTGCACACAGAATCCACATACATCCCCCAGCCCACCCATCCCCCAGCCCCCCATCCCCCACCCCCCAGCCCCCCCACGCCCCTCTTGTATGCACAGCCATGCTGCGCCCCACCACACTAATGAGATCTGCTTCAACATGAAACATCTGATAAATGCTGACCACCACAACAGCGCTCCGAGCGTGTCTGTTTGAAGCTCCATTCAAACAGCCACAGTTTGGAACTTTGATGGGCCTGATGAAAGGCTTACAGTAGTGGAGATAATGGAGAGTGTTGCTGATGAAAGTCAGATTATCAACATTCCGGCTCGGCGTGAAGGACGCTGTCATGCCGTTAGTAGAACAAACAGCTGTTTAATCATGTCTACTCTAGCATGTTAACTCTACAAAGGAACGTCAGATGCCGCAGACAACAGGACGTGATGATGGTGCATAACCAGGGGATCACATGGGGTGACGAGGGCTAGGGCTAGGAGAAGAGTTATGAATAGGGCCAAGGGCTGGGAATAAAGATGGAGACAGAACTACTGTAAGGCTGGAGGCTGGGGCTATTAAATGCACATGCGAAACATTACTGCGAGAAATATATTACAGTAATGGCGCTTCTCATATTCCGGCTTTTTAAAATCTGCTGAGATTATATTCATATTCAGTTTCCCCATTACTGCTAACGATTAATAATTCAGACACACACACGCACACGCAGGCACGCACGCACGCACGCACACACAAGACTGATGAAGCTGTAGAAGCAATCAGGGACTCCTGGAGGAGAGGGGGGGGTACTTTGTTATCAGAACTAATTTTGTAATTGAATGGTTTTTCATTTGTGCTGGCATGTCACTAGCATGTGCAGTCATGTCTAACCCTCCTCTGTGAGGACGTAGAGGGAATCACTCTTCCACGCAAGCCGACAAGGAGCTGGATGTGTGTGTGTGGATGTGTGCCTCTGCTTGTGTGTGTGTGTCTCTCT
>CAEFZP010000851.1:0-35397 GCA_903064625.1 Mallotus villosus
GTTGACGTGATTGCGTTTTGATGAGGTCTCAACACAGAGAGAGGTTATCAGTTCTTATATAGACTGGCATGCCACTATGAGTTCTTGAAACCAGTCAACCAGTCAAGCCAGTCAACCGACCCATAGAAGCAGCCAGTAGGAGATTGGCCCCAGTTCAAACACTGCCATGTGTTTTCACTTTATCATGAATGGAAAACAGGCCCAAAACAATGAGAAGGACCGTCTTTGCCATAACATTTCAACGTGCTGCTTCACAATCTCCTTCACGCCAGATGTTTCCGTTGTAGGGAGGTATGCTACACCGTTAAGTCATTTAGCAGGCGCGCTCTTATCACCTCATCTTATCGTCATGTCAGTAAAAGGTAGGATTAGAATGACATGACAGTAATCGCACTAGATTACTCTAAGCACTCTACAGGAGGAGGACGCACCATTGTCAGGAACACCAGGTCTACTTGGCTGTGAATGACGCTTCACAGGGGTGGGGCGTGGGAGCGTATCGTCCAGGGGTGGGGAGGGCGTGAGTGCGTGCACGTGGGGTGGTGGGGGGTCGTATCGGCACCGGGGTGGGGCGGGGGCGTCGTATCGTCATGCTGAGGGTAATAACCGAGGGGAGAGGGATCATTTGTGTTCCTGTTGAAATGAAATCGTAACCATTTATCAAACAAAGATCATTGTGAATCTTAACAACAACTGTGTGAGGTGAAATCTAAAAGGTTCCATTGAATGTAATGTCACTTAAGGAGCCTATACAAGCCTCAAATGATTTAGCTTGGTTGAGGAGTTAAGATGTTATCTTGATACAAGCGTGTGTTTGAAATACCTTTTAAAACTGATAATAAATGATGTATCCATTATGTGCTTTGATATGCAAAACAATGGAAAACAGACCACAAATGATGGTTGAAACCCAGCTGCTGCAATAGGCTGCTGACTGGGGTAGTTATGGAAATTCCCACGATTCCCACGTATCAACTGAGTCACAAGATGCGTCGTCATTGGAAGACGCTGTATCACTATTGTCCAGTATGAATACAGTCTCCCACGAGGAAGGATTAACCGACTTGTCTGAACAACTAACTACAAAGTCATAACCACAAGTCTGAAAGCGTTCAACTTGTTCAAACGTTGCGAGGCTATATCCCAATCCTTAGAAGCTTAGACAACATCGAAAGAAAGGAATTCGTAATCGGTTGTGGCTGAACTACTGACGGAGCAATAGCCTACTGTAAGTATTATTATGTATTTTTGCGTTGACTATAGGCTACTGTGTTCTTTTTAAAGTGGCTCGTAAAGTTATAAACAACGACAGTGTTGCAGTTGGCAGTGCCAACCAGCGAATTAAAGAATGGTTTTGTTTTTGCAGGAGGCACAGATCGGGTGGTAAAGCGAAAACATGACGGGTTGTGAAATCCTGAGGACTGTGTGCGCCGCGCCGTTACTGCCATCGTTTTGTTCATTCGAGCGGTGGATTCGTTTGGGGGTCTCATGTACGTCCAAGATCACCATGGTGGTACATCTACGAAGACTGTCCGACTGACGGGAAGTTATCATCAAGTTATGCCTCTTCATGAGTTGTGACATGTCACAACCGCAGTGTCGAGAGACCCACTGACATGAACTATCATAACTGTGTTGAGCTCGAATATTGTTTTTTGACATTATTGTTTTGACGTGTTCTTAGTTGGTGGTTTTTTTCTCTCATATGCTACGTGTGTTTTGAACCTAATGAATCACATGCTTGTACATTAAATGGTTCTACTATCTGTTTCATAAATTGACGTATGATTAAATCAGTTTAAACTATTTGTTTCTGCAGTGTTTCCTTATTTAGAAAGTTGGTATAGCTTACTTGATAGCCTACTTGCATAGGTTCAATATTTTTGCGGCGACCCAACACATCCGAGATAGATTCTCGCTTATTCACACATGTTTAAACAACACCACGGGTGCCAAACAGTTCGCTTTCACAGCTAAATGTATAAAGCGATCAAAGAAGACCGTGTCCATCAGCCGTCACAGTAACTCACAGCAACTTCTGTAAAGTTGCCAAGGTCTAGAACTTCCGTTGAAGTTAGACACGTGACTTTTAATAATCAGAACGGGTCATGTTATTCCTTAGCTATTGGGCTACTCTCAACACTACTCTCAGATCGCGCACTTTATCGCTTTTTTTTCATCGACCGATAACAGTTCGCTCTCACGGAGATCTCTCCCGTTTCCAGATTTTAGTTAGAAACAGAGAAAGACATGTTACATTACACTATCCATAGGGAACAAATATGACAGACCAAATATTTATGTCAGTTAACATTACAGTTGCTAAAACTGTCACAATTAGTCACAATTGCTAAAACACTAAACCCTATTCTCGGAATCAAATGTTCAGTGACTAAACCAATTTGTCAAATCAGACTGTTTTGACAAAACTCTAAACATTCTCATTCACTAAACACATTTTGCACTGTGATGCACTTGTGCTGAAAAAGTGTAAACACAGTCGGCAAATAGGGCCTAGTAAACACAACACAGTTGTCATCTGTAAAACACAATGACTCAAAATTGTTCACATTTGTTTCTAATGGTAGTTTGGGACAATGTCAGACTACTTGTCCCTCCATCGTCGTGTTAAATGAATAATTGGTTAATCTACTTCAACAGACCAAATGATGGCAGTCTGCTAAAGGCTATGGTAACACTGGCTCATTCATACAGCTCAAACAAATACATGCAATCGTTAAACACAACTTTTACAAACGACTGATTTATCATTTTAACGGACCAGTTATCAGACGCAATAGTGGATGTCTGACTTTTAAAATCGACTCACTGATGATAAAACTTACATTATTTGAGCGTCACATGGACATTGACAGTTGGATGAGCACATGTCAATTACGATATGTTAATGAGTCGGTCAAACTGACATCCCGCCCCCTTGTCTATCAAGTGCGACACTTGTCACTTTGCGCGAGGAGCAACGCTGTGTCCTTACTCACTCACTCACTCACTCACTCTCACCACTCTTTGTCCGTTTGTCCTGGATTTGAGAGACAGTTTTATCTCACCATATCCAGACATGACCGGGAGACTTTGGGTCCTGTGTGGGGCTTCCGTCCTGTTTCCTTGCAGCGGAGGGGTACTGAACAACGGGACCGGAGAACGGTTACTTTCCATCAGACTCAGCAAGATGTCAAGGCGCGCCACTCACGACCTAAAAGGGATACTTTGAAAGTCCAACTTTTACATCTTGCAAACATCCTCTGGCCCTCTCAGAGCATCAACTGTTGATAAAACGACACATGAGGTGAGCTTTGTGTATTTCTTATTAGTTTAAGAAATTTTGTGCCGCAAATTACATACAGTAAGCTACACCACCATCTTATCCAACCGCAGCTATAGTGCATATACACATGTTATAAGTGTTTAACTTATGTTTTGAGACACACTGAATGCAAAAGCACATGTTGTGCTAGGGATAGGGGCCGATAAACGGAGAGAGCGAGCAGCGAGAGATCGAGAGGAGGAGAGCGGGAGATTAGAGAGAGATGCGAGAGGCAGAGAGGAGAGAGCGAGAGGTAGAGAGATGAGAGATGACGAGAGCGCGAGATGAGGAGACGAGCGAGAGAGGGAGCGAGCGAGTGAGCGCGACAAGCGAGCAGAGAGAGAGGGGCGAGAGCGCGAGCCGGTGAGGGAAGAGAGCACAACAACGGAGATAGCGAGCGCAGAGAGAGGTAGAGAGTAGCGACAGAGAGAGCGACAACCCACAGCGAGAGCGAGAGAGAGAGCGAGAGAGGGAGAGAGAGAGCGAGAGAGCGAGGAGAGAAAGAGCGAGTAGTCGACAAAAAAGAGACAGAGAGAGCGAGAGAGAGAGAGAGAGAGAGAGAGCTGACGCGGCAAAGAAAGAAAGCGACCACATCGCAGCAGAGAGTGAGAGAGAGAGACACGAAGAAGGAGAGAGAGCGAGCGAGAGAGCCAGCGCGCGCAGCTAGAGAGAGCGCTGGTAGCAAAGCGAGCCCCAGGGCCGAGACAGAGCGCAGACGAGAGAGCGCCGCGCGAATCGCGCGAGATGAGAGCGAGAGGGAGCGAGAGAAGAAGAGCAGCGCGAAAGAGAAAGAGAGAGGGAGCAGAAATGAGAGACGAGACAGAGGGAGCGAGGGGCGAAATCACCGAGAGAGCTGAGAGGCGCGCGCGACGCGAGCCGAGAGAGAGCGAGCGCAGAGAGGCCAGAGCGAGAGAGAGCGAGAAGCGCAGAGAGCGAGCGCCAAATCACCGCGCAGTCACACGACCGAGCGAGACGAGATGGCGCGAGAGCAGAGCCAGACAAAAGAAGTCGAGAAGCCGGGAGGGAGAGAGGGAGACAGGAGAGCAGAGAGAGCGAGAACAAAAAGGAGAGACGAGAGAGCGAGCAGATGTA
This sequence comes from Mallotus villosus, assembly GCA_903064625.1. Taxonomy (NCBI): domain Eukaryota; kingdom Metazoa; phylum Chordata; class Actinopteri; order Osmeriformes; family Salangidae; genus Mallotus; species Mallotus villosus. The sequence goes on from CAEFZP010000851.1 coordinate 4,418, forward strand.
GCGAGCGAGAGCGAGCAGAGAGCGAAAACAGGCAGTGAATAGCGCGAAACAGATAGAGCGATAGAGCGAGAGCGAGATGCCTATCTATATATCTATCACCACCCTTCCGAATGTCGAGCAGACGAGCGAGCTCTCTCTTACCCAGACCGTTTTTGAGACAGACCCACCCACATCGTTCTCTCTTCTCTCTCTCTCTCTCCCCCTCCCTCTCTCTCTCGCTCTAGACTCAGTTCCACGGGGATGATGGTTCTAGCTTTACCCTCACATGGGTGGGTGATGGAACAGGGGTAAGTGATTCACAGAATCATCCTCCTCATCATGTGTGATCAAACTTCCTGGCTCCACTGTTTAGACACAAGATGCATCTGCCTTTTGTCAAACCCATATTACCATCTTTCTGTCCCTGTGAAATAGGTTGTGCATTAGTACATTAGTACTTCCTGCTTTGGTTTCATCTCACAAGTTTCACATTGTCATTCCTCTGCTGTCTGTTAACATGCCAAGCACATCACTGAGAACACAGACTTACCTCTGCTATCGATGACAACATTCTGCTTTAAGACTTTTTCAACCTCCGTTCCAACTGCTTTCCCGTAGACTCGCTCACTCTGTCAGATTCCCTGTGTGTCTGTGATGTTGGAGACTGTGTCTGTGATGTTTGAGACTGTGTCTGTGATGTTTGAGACTGTGTGTCTGTGATGTTGGAGACTGTGTCTGTGATGTTTGAGACTGTGTCTGTGATGTTTGAGACTGTGTGTCTGTGATGTTAGAGACTGTGTGTCTGTGATGTGTTGAGATGTGTGTCTGTGATGTTTGAGTATGTGTGTCTGTGATGTTTGAGTATGTGTGTCTGTGATGTTTGAGACTGTGTGTCTGTGATGTTTGAGACTGTGTGTCTGTGATGTTGAGACCGTGTGTCTGTGATGTTTGAGACTGTGTGTCTGTGATGTTTGAGACTGTGTGTCTGTGATGTTAGAGACTGTGTGTCTGTGATGTTAGAGACTGTGTGTCTGTGATGTTTGAGACTGTGTGTCTGTGATGTTTGAGTATGTGTGTCTGTGATGTTTGAGTATGTGTGTCTGTGATGTTTGAGACTGTGTGTCTGTGATGTTTGAGACTGTGTGTCTGTGATGTTTGAGTATGTGTGTCTGTGATGTTTGAGTATGTGTGTCTGTGATGTTTGAGACTGTGTGTCTGTGATGTTTGAGACTGTGTGTCTGTGATGTTGAGACCGTGTGTCTGTGATGTTTGAGACTGTGTGTCTGTGATGTTTGAGACTGTGTGTCTGTGATGTTAGAGACTGTGTGTCTGTGATGTTTGAGACTGTGTGTCTGTGATGTTTGAGACTGTGTCTGTGATGTTTGAGTATGTGTGTCTGTGATGTTTGAGACTGTGTGTCTGTGATGTTTGAGACTGTGTGTCTGTGATGTTTGAGACTGTGCGTCTGTGATGTTTGAGACTGTGCGTCTGTGATGTTTGAGACTGTGTGTCTGTGATGTTTGAGACCGTGTGTCTGTGATGTTTGAGACTGTGTGTCTGTGATGTTTGAGACCGTGTGTCTGTGATGTTTGAGACTGTGTGTCTGTGATGTTTGAGACTCTGTGTCTGTGATGTTTGAGACTCTGTGTCTGTGATGTTTGAGACTGTGTGTCTGTGATGTTTGAGACTGTGTGTCTGTGATGTTTGAGACTGTGTGTCTGTGATGTTTGAGACTCTGTGTCTGTGATGTTTGAGACTCTGTGTCTGTGATGTTTGAGACTGTGTGTCTGTGATGTTTGAGACTGTGTGTCTGTGATGTTTGAGACTGTGTGTCTGTGATGTTTGAGACCGTGTGTCTGTGATGTTTGAGACTGTGTGTCTGTGATGTTTGAGACCGTGTGTCTGTGATGTTTGAGACTGTGTGTCTGTGATGTTTGAGACTCTGTGTCTGTGATGTTTGAGACTCTGTGTCTGTGATGTTTGAGACTGTGTGTCTGTGATGTTTGAGACTGTGTGTCTGTGATGTTTGAGACTGTGTGTCTGTGATGTTTGAGACTCTGTGTCTGTGATGTTTGAGACTGTGTGTCTGGACATTGTTCACATCACCTGTTGTGTTTCCCAGGTGATCCTGGTGTTGTCCACTATCAGTTCTCCTTTAGACTCCATCTACGAGGGAGGCTCCTCACGACTCTACAGGAGGTGAGAGCCTGGCACTGCTGTGTAGACTGACATTACCACTATGTAGACTGACATTACCACTATGTAGACTGACACTACCACTATGTAGACTGACACTACCACTATGTAGACTGACACTATCACTATGTAGACTGACATTACCACTATGTAGACTGACACTACCACTATGTAGACTGACACTACCACTATGTAGACTGACACTACCACTATGTAGACTGACACTATCACTATGTAGACTGACATTACAACTATGTAGACTGACACTACCACTATGTAGACTGACACTACCACTATGTAGACTGACATTACCACTATGTAGACTGACATTACAACTATGTAGACTGACATTACCACTATGTAGACTGACATTACCACTATGTAGACTGACATTACCACTATGTAGACTGACATTACCACTATGTAGACTGACACTGGAGTGTTGTCGGCCCCCTCAGTGCGGATTATGGAAAGACCTTTCATGACATCACTCATCTGATCAACAACACTTTCATACGGACGGAGTTTGGCATCAGTGCGGGGTCCAGGGAACTCTAAACAGGTGAGCTGTAAACTTCAGGTGAGCTGTACACTTCAGGTGAGCTGTACACTTCAGGTGAGCTGTAAACTTCAGGTGAGCTGTAAACTTCAGGTGAGCTGTACACTTCAGGTGAGCTGTAAACTTCAGGTGAGCTGTACACTTCAGGTGAGCTGTACACTTCAGGTGAGCTGTACACTTCAGGTGAGCTGTAAACTTCAGGTGAGCTGTAAACTTCAGGTGAGCTGTACTGCAGTCTGAATGCATCTCTGCTCACGTTGGCCTGTCTTGTGCTGAGTTGTGTGGTTTGGGGGTTGCAAGCTGAGGTGACTAACTGTGTAAACACTTCAACAGCCTTTGTCCTGACTAGGCTGACTATGAACTGGTTCTGTTTTGTACACACACACACACACACACACACACACACACACACACACACACACACACACACACACCACACACACACACCACACACACACACACACACACACACACACACACACACACACACACACACACACACACACACACACACACACCACACACACACACACAGCTTCACAGTATTGACTTAGTGGTCACTTATGTTTTCACACAAACTCCCAAAAAATAACAAGCATGACACTTTAGTGGACCGACCGACAGAGAGAGAGATAGCGTTGCTGGTCGCAGCAGAAAAGGATGTTTTCCCCCCATGATTGATTTGTCATTTCAAACAGACGCTCCCACTGAAGCTGACAGGCCTGCTGTTGATTGGCTGTTGATTGACAGGTGATTCTGACAGCAGACCAATCTGAGCTGGACAGTTCTGGAGGAGTGATCTTCACCTCCAGGGACGCTGGCCTGTCCTTCAAGGCCGTCCAGCTGCCTTTCCACCCCGACAAGCCCATCACCTTCCACTTCCACAACCCAGAATACCTGGTGGGCTATCAGCATTGATGTGAGGAGAAGGGTTTAGTTTAGGCCTGTGACTGTGACTCTATCTCTCTCTCTCTCTTCCATGATCTATCTATCTCTCTCTATCTTTATCTCTCTTCCATGATCTATCTATCTCTCTCTCTCTTTCTCTCTCTTCCATGATCTATCTCTCTCTCTTTCCATGATCTATCTATCTATCTTTCTCTCTCTTTCCATGATCTATCTATCTCTCTCTCTTTCTCTCTCCTTCTATGATCTATCTATCTCTCTCTCTCTCTCTTTTTCCATGATCTATCTATCTATCTATCTCTCTCTTTCGCTCTCTCTCACACGTTTATTGTGCTTCATCACACCCTTAACCAGCTCCCTGTGCTGTGTCGGTCTCTTGCAGGGTGTCCTGTGGCTTTCTCAGCACTTTGGGGCAACTTGGACTAAACTTCATGATGGAGTGCAGTCTTTGATGTGGTGAGACACCCGTCACACCCACCCAACATTGCATCTGACGATAAACTGCCATTTTCAAAGTGTTAATTTGACACCGACAAGTGTTTTTCTTGATCCATCTCACGAGTGGTTAAAAAGCTGTCAAACTGTTTATGAACAATGAAGAATGACAGCAAAGTCTGACCTGTTTCTGCTGTGGGCGTGATTCTTACTAACGTGAATGAGTAAGCGTTGGCATTGACAACAGGAGACCGTTTTTCAACTTCAATTCTGAGTCAGACAAGATCTAAGGTGTCAACTGTAGGCTCAGTGTCTCCATGGTTACTGAGGGTGTGTCTGTCTGTCTGTCTGTCCTTAGGGGCGCAGGTACCACTCTGTTTTTCAGCTTCAGTCCCAAAGGAACAGGTAAAAAATAACCTGACAACATCTCAAACCGATAACTTGACTTGCTTAGCAAATACCAGTAGGGCATTCATGGAGCGGCGCTAATCGCTAACGAACGTAGCTAGCTAGCTGCACGTCGTAAGGCGCTGGTTTAACTTTTATGTTGTTCAAGCGGCACATTGCATGAAAGGTTGGCTTGGCTGTGTTATCGTATGTTTACAGATTAAGTCTTTAAATTAGTTTCTGCCTGCAACGTCATGTTGGTTTTAGTTAAATTGTACGGGAAGCGGTTATCTAAAGCGCTGTGTTGTGTCGTCAGTGGAGGCAGATAGGAGAGGAGAGCTGTTCCTGATGAGAACCGAAGACATGGGGAAAACTTTCACAACCATCGCTCACAACATCTTCTCCTTCGGCTATGTAGGAGGCTTCCTCTTCACTTCAGTTATTGAGACACTGGGTGAGAGACACACACACACACACACACACACACACACACACACACCGACACACCGACACACCGACACACCGACACACCGACACACCGACACACCGACACACCGACACACCGACACACCGACACACCGACACACCGACACACCCACACACCCACACACCCACACACCCACACACCCACACACCCACACACCACACACACACACACACACACACACACACACACACACACACACACACACACACACACACACACACACACACCTACACACACCTACACACACCTACACACACCTACACACCTACACACACACACACACACACACACACACACACACACACACACACACACACACACACACATCTTCAGTTTCAAGACGTCACGCTTCAGTACCTACTGTAACTCTCTACTGTTCCAGAACTCTCCGCGTGTCATCTACGTGTCGTCCGACCAGGGAGAGCGCTTCAACCGCGCGCAGCTGCCCTCCGCCTCCACTGAGCAGGTAAGCACCACCGCGCTGCCGCACCGCCCATTCTTACGGCCCTCCACCATGTCCCGCCAACATCTGTATTATCTCAGAGGGGCATTTTGTTGCACAGCTAGTAGTGAACAAAGCCATCAACAAACACCAATCAACACACAAACAAGTCACCCACAGCAAACATATGGCTTAAAGCTGCAGGTCCAGTATCTTGTCAGATTCCATCTGGGACCAGATGATAGCAACCTCATCTTCCTAACCAAGGGGGGTCCCTTCACCTCTGACTTCCTGTTTTCTTCTTCTTCACTTCCTGTCTCCTCCTCTTCTTCTCCTTCAGGACAGGGTCCAGTTCCCCTCCTCTAATCTAGCTAGTTTTACAGTTGAACTTCCCTTCTAGACTCTTCTATCATCCCTGGGTCAGTTACACATGTTGACTAACAGCTGAAAGCTTGCCTGCCTGTTTGAAGAGGAACAGGAAGTTGCTGTAAAATAGAGGTTTTACACATTTCAAGAGATGATCGTCGGGCCTAGCCAACACACACACACACACACACACACACACACACACACACACACACACACACACACACACCACACACACACAACACACACACACACACACACACACACACAGAGAGACAGACACACACACACACACACAGAGAGACAGACACACACACACACACACACACACACACACACACACACAGAGAGACAGACACACACACACACACACACACACACACACACACACAGAGAGACAGACACACACACACACACACACACACACACACACACACACACACACACACACACACCACACACACACACACACACACACACACACACACACACACACACACACACACACACACACACACACACACACAGAGAGACAGACACACACACACACACACAGAGAGACAGACACACACACACACACACACACACACACACACACACACACACACACACACACACACCACACACACACACACACACACACACACACACACACACACACACACACACACACACACACACACACACACACACACACACTAACCTTTACTTGGTTATTTGTCACATCATCTCAGCACAGCCCATCACTCTGCCGACAGAGTAGAAACACACAGACGATGAGTAGACAAACACACACACACACACACACACACACACACACACACACACACTCACACACACACACACACAGGCAGCGAGAGATCTGAAACTGGCAGACTGACGTCTCAGTGCTTCATTTTCTTACCTGTGTATTTGTGTGTGTTTGCAGTTCTACTCTGTACTGGGATGGGGATGAGGACATGATATTTATGCATGTGGACAATCCTGGAGGTAAGGCCTTAACCATCTCTGTCTCTCTCACACTCATCCCACCACTACTACAAAGCAAATCTGGGATTATGAATGTCCAGAATGTGGAGCAGACCACCACCCTGTAACAGCCGGGGGTCAGCAGCAGTGGAACAGTCCACCCTGTAACAGCCGGAGGTCCAGCAGTGGAACAGTCCACCCCCCTGTTACAGCAGTGGAACAGTCCACCCCCCTGTAACAGCAGTGGAACAGTCCACCACCCTGTAACAGCCGGGGGTCAGCAGCAGTGGAACAGTCCACCCCCTGGGGGTCAGCAGCAGTGGAACAGTCCACCCTGTAACAGCCGGGGGTCAGCAGCAGTGGAACAGTCCATCCTGTAACAGCAGGGGTCCAGCAGTGGAACAGTCTGGGTGTGCCAACAGGTTGAGTTAGTATCTAGGCTGCTGACGAAGCACTCCACCATAGAGTGTGTTTCAACTTGTGTGTGTGTACAAATCTGTGTGTGCAGACTAGGTTTAAATGTAAGCATCTGTGTGTGTTCTGGGTCTTTTCATGTCTGGGCCTTTAGGAGAGCGCTGGGCTGTCGTGTTGTGGCATTAAGATGCACGGGACAGATAGGGCGTTATCTAGAAGTGGAATAGGCGTTGTGGTTCCACTAGAATAGCTGACAGAGAATGTGGGCATCAGGGCATAACACAGAAACACACACGCATGAACGTTCATAAACTGCAAGGTGTTCTCTTTTGAAACGCACACGCCTAACAGACGCCCTCATGCTTGTCCTTCTTCAAAGGATGAAATGAGAGAGGACTGCAGGTGTGGGAGATGGGAGATAGTCAGGATGAGAACCTCTAGGGGGCGTGGGAGATGGGAGATAGTCAGGATGAGAACCTCTAGGGGGCGTGGTCAGTGTGTGTAGGAGTCAGCAACCTTGTAGCCACACTCTCACCAAGCTAGCATCGGGCGTCTCCACGCCTTTCCATGAAGGTGTGTTTCAGTCAGGTGTTCTGGCTTCCATCCCACTCCAGTGACGTACCTGTGTGTGTGTCTGCCTGTGTGTCTGCCTGTGTGTGTGTGTGCCTGTGTGTGTGCTTGTGAGAGACACTGTGTCATGTTGTCCTTTCCCTGCTTTCACAGACACCTACTTTGGGACGATGTACACGTCAGACGACAGCGGCGTGCTCTACTCCAAGTCTCTGGAGCGCCACCTGTTTGGAGGGAACCGGAAGAGCGACTTCACCAACATCACTTCCCTGAGAGGAGCGTACCTCACTAACGTGCTGGAGGAAGGTAAGGATCTCCCCTCCAGCCTTCTGCCCTCCAGCCTTCTGCCCTCCAGCCTTCTGCCCTCCAGCCTTCTGCCCCTCGAGCCTTCTGCCCCTCCAGCCTTCTGCCCCTCGAGCCTTCTGCCCCTCCAGCCTTCTCCCCTCAGCCTTCTGCCCCTCCAGCCTTCTGCCCTCCAGCCTTCTGCCCCTCCAGCCTTCTGCCCCTCCAGCCTTCTGCCCTCCAGCCTTCTGCCCCTCCAGCCTTCTGCCCTCCAGCCTTCTGCCCCTCCAGCCTTCTGCCCTCCAGCCTTCTGCCCCTCCAGCCTTCTGCCCTCCAGCCTTCTGCCCCTGCAGCCTTCTGCCCTCCAGCCTTCTGCCCCTCCAGCCTTCTGCCCTCCAGCCTTCTGCCCTCCAGCCTTCTGCCCCTCCAGCCTTCTGCCCCTCCAGCCTTCTGCCCTCCAGCCTTCTGCCCCTCCAGCCTTCTGCCCCTCCAGCCTTCTGCCCTCCAGCCTTCTGCCCCTCCAGCCTTCTGCCCCTCCAGCTTTCTGCCCCTCCAGCCTTCTGCCCTCCAGCCTTCTGCCCCTCCAGCCTTCTGCCCCTCCAGCTTTCTGCCCCTCCAGCCTTCTGCCCTCCAGCCTTCTGCCCTCCAGCCTTCTGCCCTCCAGCCTTCTGCCCTCCAGCCTTCTGCCCCTCCAGCTTTCTGCCCCTCCAGCCTTCTGCCCCTCCAGCCTTCTGGAACACTCCTTCCGTTCCTTCACTCTTTAATGTCTTCTTTGCGTTGGTTTCTCCTGTCAGACAGACGCATCAGGTCGGTCGTCACCTTCGACAGAGGAGGGGAGTGGAGGCTCATCCACAAGCCCCAGAATGTGGACTGCGTGGAGAATACCAGAAATGTAAGAAAAATTATTAACAGTCAAGCAAGCACAAGCCATCTACTAGGTGTAGAGAATAACGTGTGTGTCTCTGTGTGTGTGTGTGTGTGTGTGTGTGTGTCTGTTCGGGTGTGTGTGTGTCTGTGTGTGTGTGTGTGCATCCTGGTGTGTGTGTGTGTGTGTGTGTGTGTGCATCCCTGTGTGTGTGTGTGTGTGTGTGTGCATCACTGTGTGTGTGTGGTGTGTGTGGTGTGTGTGTGTGTGTGTTCATCCCTGTGTGTGTGTGTGTGTGTGTGTGTGTGTGTGTGTGTGCATCCCTGTGTGTGTGTGTGTGTGTGTGTGTGTGTTTCAGTGTTATCTACACATCCATGGAGAGCACAGCCGCGTTAACGGGATCACGTCCATGTTGCCTCTCTCCGACCCCTTGGCTGTCGGCCTCGTCATCGCCCACGGTAACCCAGCGTCACATGACCACGGTCCTCCCACACCAGGAAGTAGAGTCACAGGAGAGCTGGAGGGGACATGTGGTTCCAAAACATTTCAGAATATGCCTTCCTTCCCTCACCCTAACTTACCCCCCCCCCAGGAAGTGTGGGTGATTCTCTGTCGTCGTCCCGTCCTGACGTGTTCATGTCTCAGGATGGGGGCTACACCTGGAGGGGGGTCCTCAGGGGCCCTCATCACTACAGCATCCTGGACTCTGGGGGCCTCGTGGTGGCTGTGGAGGCCCACAGCGGGGTGCAGGTCAACACTATCAAGTACTGAACACGCATGCATGAGCACACACACTGTCATTGTGACCCCCCCACGTGTTGTGACAACTTTACCTCATTCAAAAATAAAGTAAAGCATTTTCTTTTAACCGTCGGGCTGTCTCACACCCCCCACAGCGCAGATGTTAAAATAAAATGCTTTTTATTTGTTTTTGTATTGGGTAAAATTGTCGCAGCAGAATGATGGGTCGTTGTGAACCTTCGGGTCATTGTGACCTCATAAGGCAGCACAAGGGTTAAACACCATGATTACCTACATGGATTAGTTAGAGTTTCTAACTATATTTGCTGTAAATTATAGTGTATTTATTATTATCTAAAGTGATGTGTTTTTGTTGTTAAACTCTCCCTCTCAGTCTCTCCCTCTCTCTGTGTCTCTCTCTCTCAGTCTCTCTCTTGCTGCCCCTCATTCTGTCAGAATGTGTTAGTCACAAGGAACAAGTCTTCACTTCCCACGCATATACAACTTCCCTCAAACTGAGGGTAGGCCTCAGACCTCACTCCTGTGTAACGGAGAGACGATTACTGAAAGCATCTCTGTATGTGAGAGGGTGGCATGTCTGTCTATGCGTGTGTGAGTGCATTGCAACATGTATGATATGGCGGTACGTTCGTCAGGTTCTCCACGGACGAGGGCCAGTGTTGGAGGGTGTATAACTTCACCCACCAGCCCATCTTCTTCTCGGGCTTGACGTCCGAGCCGGGCTCCAAGACCATGAACATCAGCGTGTGGGGCTACCGGCCCGAAGACGACGATCAGCCCATGTGGGTGGCGGTGACCATCGACTTCCAGAGCCTCCTCAACAGGGAGTGTGAGTGGGGCGTTGATACGGCTTTCATGTAAACGGCGCTAATAGCTGTAGCCATGGGCGTATCTAGCCCTATTTTTTTCAAAAGTTTCATTAGCCCCCCCAAATTAAAAAAGTTACATTATTTTTCATATTTTAAATCTAAATGTGTTAATTTCTCTCCGTAAAACCCACTAGAGGACTTTAGTTAAAAGGATATTTTCAAGAATTTCCTAATTTTGCTGGGTCACAGGAAAAAGAATAGGTTTATCTAGGGGCTTAGCTCCCCCAAAAGTGGGAACCTAGATTCGCCCCTGGCTGTAGAACGGCTGCTTCCCAGAAGCTGTCAAACTTATTAACTCTGCCACATTCCAAAACTGACAGACTGAACTTTTGACCTAGAGTTACACTGAATTGTTTTACTATGCTGCTAATTTCTTCGGTTATTTTAGTATCTGTGTGTGTATGATTGGTTATCTGTATTTATTGTATTTTTTATGATAAGTAGTTAAGTTATTTATTTGTGAGTGGTTTTAACCGGACCACAGTACCTAAACACGTTCCAGCTCATGATAAATGATCCTTATCTTTATCCTTACAGCTCCCAACCTCGCCAGAGTGTAAACCATTAAAGGGAACTTCGCTAGCGCTAGCTTTTATAGCCACTCTTTATAAGCAACGTTTAGGATTTTGTGAATTCAAATAGCCTACTAGTAAATATTGTTCTTAATAAGAAACACAGATCTGCGTTAGCGACAAGCTCCGTTTGACTCTCTCCGACGGTGTCTCGTTCCCCAGGTGAGGATCAGGACTACGAGGAGTGGCTGGCCCACTCGACGGAGGGTGGAGACCCGGAGACAGACGGTTGTGTTCTGGGCTATAAGGAGACGTTTAGGAGGCTGAAGAAGCTGTCGGTGTGCAGGAACGGGAGGGACTACAGGGTCAGCAGGCAACAGAACCCGTGTCCTTGTACCAGAGAGGATTACCTATGGTAACAAGTCCTTCTTGACTGGCACTCAGACGTGTGTTTTTTTTTGCTGTACTCAAGTAGATTGTTCTGGTATCAGTACTTTAAGTCACTATTTATTTTTCAGACTTTATTTTCAAAATGTTTAAAAAATATTTTGGGGAAAAAGTTTTGAGGTTGAAAATGTATTTTGCGATATTCTTTTCAACCTTTCCCAAAACATTTTTTTTAACCTTTCCCCAATTTTTTTTAAAAACCTTAGAAGAAGAAAAAAAAATTATAACTTTTTTCCAATAATTGTTCACCATTTCCTTTCGAAAAGGTTTTAAAAAAAAATCCTAGTTTTTTCAGATTGTTTTTCAAAAGGTTTCAAAAAAGTTTGTAAAGATTGAAATAAATGGAACATAGTAGTAGTAGTAGATTTTATTTGGACATGGACATGACAATGTCATTGGACGAACCAGATGCATTGTTTACAGTGTGTTAGCATAAATGCTAGTTTACAACACCTGTCCACAGGAGGCTTTTTTAAAAAACAACAAAATAGCTAATGCTCTAATAGAAGCTCTAATAGAAGCACCATATTTGTGCGTCATGGAAACCCCCACAAGTGAGTCTAGCCAGTATTGTAAAAGCTCCCTAAGGCATACCTGCATGTTTAGGACTGTTGTTATCTATCATCTGAAATCTGTGAATCAGCAAAGTGGAATAATAATCCTCTGTTCACATCAACAGCGACTACGGTTACTATCGCCATGCCAACAGCTCAGAGTGCGTGAGGCAGCCAGACACAGCAGACCACTTCCTGGAGGTGTGTCCGAATGGAGAAGAGGAGGAGCTTAAGACATCTGGGTGAGCAGTGCACACAAACATTGATACACAAACAGAATCACACAGTCACACAGTCACACAGTCACACAGTCACACACACACACACACACACACACAGTCACACACACACACACACACAGTCACACACACAGTCACACACACAGTCACACACACACACACAGTCACGCGCACACACACACACACACACACACACACAGGTGTGTTTGAGCTGTGCGTACCGTGTGCAGGTACCGTAAGGTCCCAGGTGACCGTGTGAGGGGGGCTTCACTCCCCGGCCAGGAGACACGATCAGCAGGAACTGTGGGAAGACCAGCCCAGAGCACTTCGACACCCCTGTGAGTATGGGGGTCTTAACCACCCTTTTGGGGACATGAACACATGACCTTGAGGGGGGCCCCAGAGCCCGTCGTATAGGTGCCATATCAGCACGGGGTTTCGGTACCAAACCCAGAACGTGCTCCAGCTGTGTCCTGTGTTCCCCCAGAGAGAGAAGATGGGTGCTGATAGCTGTGTCCCTGTGTTCCCCCAGAGAGAGAAGATGGTGCTGATAGCCGTCTGTGTCCCTGTGTTCCCCCAGAGAGAGAAGATGGTGCTGATAGCCGTCTGTGTCCCTGTGTTCCCCAGAGAGAGAAGATGGTGCTGATAGCTGTGTGTTCTCTGTGTTCCCCCAGAGAGAGAAGATGGTGCTGATAGCTGTGTTGTTCTCTGTGTTCCCCCAGAGAGAGAAGATGGTGCTGATAGCCGTCTGTGTCACTGTGTTCCCCAGAGAGAGAAGATGGTGCTGATAGCCGTCTGTGTCCCTGTGTTCCCCCAGGAGAGAGAGATGGTGCTGATAGCGTTGTGTCCCTGTGTTCCCCCAGAGAGAGAGGTGGATAGCCCGTGCGTGTCCCCCGAGAGAGTGTGTGAGCCCTGTGTCCTGTGTTCCCCAGAGAGAGAAGATGGTGCTGATAGCGTCTGTGTCCCTGTGTTCCCCAGAGAGAGAAGATGGTGCTGATAGCCGTCTGTGTCCCTGTGTTCCCCCAGAGAGAGAAGATGGTGCTGATAGCCGTCTGTGTCCCTGTGTTCCCCCAGAGAGAGAAGATGGTGCTGATAGCCGTCTGTGTCCCTGTGTTCCCCCAGAGAGAGAAGATGGTGCTGATAGCCGTCTGTGTCCCTGGTTCCCCCGAGAGGAGATGGTGGAAGCCGTCTGGTCTGGTTCCCCAGAGAGAGAAGATGGTGCTGATAGCCGTCGTGAGAAGATGGGCGATAGCCGTCTGTGTCGGGTTCCCCCAGAGAGAGAAGATGGTGCTGATAGCCGTCTGTGTCTCTGTGTTCCCCCAGAGAGAGAAGATGTGCTGATAGCCGTCTGTGTCCCTGTTTCCCCAGAGAGAGAAATGGTGCTGATAGCCGTCTGTGGTCGTTCTGTGTTCCCCAGAGAGAGAAGATGGTGCTGATAGCTGTGTGTTCTCTTGTTTGTGTTCCCCCAGAGAGAGAAGATGGTGCTGATAGCCGTCTGTGTTGGAGCAGGTGTCATCGTTCTGGTAGCCGTGGCGATCGCTGCGTACTCTGTCAGGAGAATGAGCTATGGAAACAGGTGAGAACACACACACACACACCACACACACACACACACTACAGGGACGCACGCACACACACACACACACGTTTACTCACTCACACACACACACTTTGACGCACCCACACACACACACACTGTACTCACGCACACACACACACTTTACTCACCCACACACACACACACTGTACTCACACACACACACTTTACTCACTCACACACACACCACTCACCCACTCACACACACGCACACTTTACTCACTCGCACACATTCACACACAGACACACACCAGAGTGTTGACGTGAGGGCCTGTTCTCTGCTGTCTCCAGGATGCCTGTGTATCGCTTTCTGCCCTCTTGCTTCAGGCTGACGACCGCTGCGTCGCCACGGACACGGACAGCATCGCCAGCGGCAACGGAACAGGCGGCAACACGGACTCAGACGATGTGAGGGTCGTCACGGCAACCCTGTTTACAACGCTCGCTTCTTAAAAACCTTCTGAGAAGCTTCACTCGAGTCGCGGTCGTGGCTAAGAGGCTCGGTGCTTCACTGAATACATTCAGAGTCGCACCGGACGCCTCAGATTACTGCTTCGGCTGATTCTTGTTTCATGTGTTTTGTTTTGTAGGATCTTATTGAGTGAACCATGTGCGGACATGGATATATGAACATACCTGAGAAGCTGGATCTGTCAGAGGCCACACCCCCCTGGATCTGTCGCGTCAGAGGCCACACCCCCCCTGGATCTGTCAGAGCCAAAGACGCACCACCCCCCCCTGGATCTGTCAGAGGCGGGCACACACCCCACCCCCCCCTGGACGTAAGCCCATGCTGTCAGAAGCCACACACTGGATCTGTCAGAAGCCACACCCCCCCTGGATCTGTCAGAGGCCACACCCCCCCCTGGATCTGTCAGAGGCCACACACCCCCCTGGATCAAGATTCCATCACTTTACAAGGCATTGATATGATCAAAAGATGTCTGGATTTTTACATTTTTGTAGCATAATTGAAAGCCCTGATATCAGAGTTACAGAACTATTTATTGAGCCAAGAATACTTGTGTAGATCCCTGATGTTACTATGTTTAGCCTGTGTTACTATGTTTAGCTGTGTTTACTATGTTTAGCCGTGTCTGTCTCCTCTCTTTCACCAACCGTTTCTGGAGGAGGGGATCCCTCACTGAATTGCTCCTCCGAGGTTCTCCATTTTTCTCTTGCAATTGAGTTTTATGGGAGTTTTTCCTTGTCTTCCTTGAGGGTTTAGGTTGGTTGAGGGGCAGTTTAATGGCGCTATGTGAAGCCCTCTGTGACATGCTTGCGTGTAAAAAGGGCTCTATACAAATAAATTTGATTGATTTGATTTGATTTGACGAGTCGTCGTTCACATTACCGTGTTCACTGTGACGGTCTTCAGCTCCTTCGTGTTGTGATTGTATATTTAATGTCCTAAACAATAAAGCCAAAATAATTCACAAATGTTCCTTTGAATTAGAATAAAAACATGGTTAAAACAACAAGCTATTATCTTCCCGTCTTGTTCCCATCAACACAACACTGTCATCTACACACAGCTATCAACACAACACTGTCCATCTAACACACTGCTTAACACAACACTGTCCATCTACACACAGCTATTAACACAAACATGTCATCTACACACAGCTATTAACACAAACACTGTCCATCTGCACACAGCTATTAACACACCAACTGTCCATCTTGCACACAGCTATTAACACAACACTGTCCATCTACACACAGCATTAACACAACACTGTCCATCTACACACAGCTATTAACACAACACTGTCCATCTGCACACAGCTTTAACACAAACTGTCAATCTGCACACAGCCTATTAACACAACACTGTCATCTACACACAGCTATTACACAACACTGTCCATCTCACAAGCTATTAACACAACACTGTCCATCTGCACACAGCTATTAACACACTGTCCATCTACACACAGCTAAACACAACACTGTCCATTGCCACAGCTATTAACACAAACATGTCATCACACGCTATTAACACAACGTCATCTGAAACAGCTATTAAACAACACGTCCATCTACACACAGCTAATAACACAACACTGTCCATCTACAACCAGCTATTAAACACAACATGTCCTCTGCACACAGCTAGTAACACAACACTGTCCATCTACACACAGCTATTAACACAACACTGTCCATCTGCACACAGCTATTAACACACACGGTCCATCTACCACAGCTATTCACAACACTGTCCATCTACACACAGCTATCAACACAACACTGTCCATCTACACACAGCTATCAACACACACTGTCCATCACCCACAGCTATTAACACAACACTGTCCATCCACACAGCGATTAACACAACACTGTCATCTGCACACAGCTATTAACACAACACTGTCCATCTGCACACAGATATACACAACACTGTCCATCTACACACAGCTATTAACACCAACACTGTCCATCTACACACAGCTATTTAACACAACAATGTCCATCACACAGCTATTAACACAAACACTGTCCATCTGCACACAGCTATCAACACAACACTGTCTCATCTACACACAGCTATAACACAACACTGTCCATCTGCACACAGCTATTAACACAACACTGTCCATCGACACACAGCTATTAACACAACACTGTCCATCTACACACAGCTATCAACACAACACTGTCCATCTGCACACAGCTATTAACACAACACTGTCATCTGCACACAGCTATTAAAACAACACTGTCCATCTACACACAGCTATCAAACACAACACTGTCCATCTGCACACAGCTATTAACACAACCACTGTCCATCTGCACACAGCTATTAACACAACACTGTCCATTGCACACAGCTATTAACACAACACTGTCCATCTGCACACAGCTATAACACAACACTGTCCATCTACACACAGCTATAACACAACACTGTCACTACTACACCAGCTATTAACACAACATGTCATCTACACACAGCTATTAACACAACACTGTCCATCGACACACAGCGATCAACACAACACTGTCCGATCTACACACAGCTAGCAACAAACACATGTCCATCTACACACACGCTATCAACACAACACTGTCCATCTACACACAGCGTATTAACACAACACTGTCCATCTGCACACAGCGTATTACAAACACAACACTGTCCAGCTGCACACAGCCCTTACACAGGTCACTGCAGGTCCGTTCTTACCAGCAGAGGGCGCCGTCAGGCCAACATGCTGTTCCCTGCAGATCCCAGGCCCCCACACACCACACAGCACACACACAACACAGACCCACACACACACACACACACAAACACACACACACATCACACAGCACACACACACACCACACACCACACAGCTCCCACACACACACACACCAGCACACACACACACACCTCATCGGTCAAAGCTCCGAGTTAGGATGATATGACGTCTCTGTCAGTCTAATCGCCCCAGAAGTCAGCCCGGCCCTGCAGACTGATCCTGAACAACAGCTGGTCACATGCTGGCTGGTAGACTGGTTAAGACACACCCTTTCGGACTCTCTGAAAAAGACCCTCAAAACAAAACCTTCTGCAATAAATACAATTATTAAGCGTCCAAACGATTATGTAAAAACAATTTAATAATGCAAGAAAAAGTAATGAATAATTAAAAGACTATTTTCAGCATTTGGACATAGTCGAGAGTCCGTCCTCTCGGTCATCGTACTGCGAAAAATACGTTTCTGCCAATTTCTGTTGAAATGTTGGTACGGTCCTATTATAAAACGAGCATATGAAGCAGCAGGTTCTCTCTCCATGTATAAAGTCAAGTCACTCATCGATCCTAGACACATCATGCTGCAGGCATCACCAAAGACATCATTCACCCAGAACTCCTCTCTACGTTCACACAGAGACCTGCGGTCTTTGGCAATCCATCCATAATATTTCAATGTGTCCCTCTAGTTCCACCCCTCCTCCCTCGCCCTTCTCAGTCAACACCAACATCCATCCTGCCACACCCTCCCTCCCATCAGGAGCGGCATAGGACAACACAGGCCACTGTCAAGACCACCTAATGAGAGGGCCCGTCTGGAGGATTGACAGTCCGGCCAGCTATGCCGCCTGTGACAGGAGGCTCTTGCTCTCTCCTGCTCGGCCAGTTTGAAGTGTGTGTCTTAGGCAAGGATGCCCGTCAGGGTGCAGCCGATGCACAGACCCTGGTGCAGTAGACAGGGGGTCCTGACAACAACAGCAGTACAATGATCACGGTCAACGGCTGAAGCGTCGACAGCAAATTAACTTCGTACGTGCTATGGAGCGATAAGCCTCCTGGAACAACACGTAGCAGGAGGTGATGCAGAACTTGAAATGTCCAAACATGTGATCTCTAGGCAGTACTAGAGTTAAAGGAACCAATCACTGACACAAGGAGTCCTGCAGCCAATGGAGTCGTTTTCACACCCACACACACACACACTGGACGTACTTGAGGTGGACTTGATTTATCTGTCTGAGGATGGAGCTACACTCTTCAATCAGCGTTACTGGACAGTGTGAGCCTAATCAAGCGCACTTTCATGTCTGTCACCCCCATACCAGTTCAACTGAGGGACAGTAACAACCAGAGGTCTGAGGGTTGCCGGTCGAGCGCGCGACGCGTGGGTGGGCGCTAGAGTGTGCGAGCCGGAGTGTGGTCATGAGGTCAGGGGTAAGGATACGGTTGACTGAGATGTGTTGCCGATGATCAGTAGATGGACGCTTCAACAGGAAGGCCACGGATCCAGACAGCAAACACCAGGGAGCGGCACACACACACCCCACACCACACCAAATCACAACACACAGCACACACACAGCACACACACACACACACACATCACACACACACCACACACACACACACACACAACACAGCACACACACACACACCACACACACACACATCACACACACACACACACACACACAGCACACACCACACACACACACACACACACACACACACACACACACACACACACCCACACACACACACACACACACACACACACACCGAGGTGTGGTGAACTGGGAACTGGGAGACGGTAAAAAGCAGCAGAGGGAGTCGTTCTTCTTTGTCCATCCCCTAACTATTCCGTGCTCTTGACTGTGTGTGTGTATGTGTGTGTGTGTGTGGGTGTGGCTGTCGGTGTGTATGTGTGAGAGCTGTGGGTCTGTGTGACAGTGGGTGTGTGTGTGGTGTGTGTATGGATGTGTGTGTGTGTGTGTCTGTGTTATGACAGTGTGTGATGGGTGTGATCGTCTGTGTGTAGGTGTGAGAGTGTGAGAGTGTGTGTCTGTGTGACAGTGTGTGTGATGTGTGTGTGTGGGTCTGTGTATGTGTGAGAGGGTGCGTCTGGGTGTGTGTGAGAGGGTGAGAGTGTGAGAGTGGGTGTCTGTGTCGTGTGTCTGTGTGTGTGTGTTTTCTGAGTCGACAGTGTGTGGTGTGTGCTGTTCTCACAGGCCGGGAGGGACCAGGGCCCGAAGATGCCGTGCTCCCAGAGAGAGGCTCCAAGCAGGGCACCAACAGCAGCAGGAAGCCTGATGACATGGGCCTGGTAGTACAACCGCTGCATGGAGTTCCACACTGGAGCTCCTGTGCTTAGACCCCACCCACTAGGGGAGGGAGGGAGGGAGGAGAGGGAGTGTTGAGGGAAGGGGGAGAGGGGGGGAAGAGGGGAGTCCTCCCTCCCTCCCCGTCCCTCCCCTCCCTCCCCTCCCTCCCTCCCTCCCTCCCCCCCTCCCTCCTCCCTCTCCCCTCCCCTCCCTCCCTCCCTCTCCCTCCCTCTCCTCCCTCTCCCCCCCCTCGTCCCCGCCGCCTCCCCCTCCTTCCCACCCTCTCCTCCCTCCCTCCCTCCCTCTCCTCCCTCCCTCCCTCCCAGTGGGTGGGTCTAAGCAGCAGGAGCTCCAGGTGAACTCCATGCAGCTGTTGTACTACCAGGCCCCCATGTCATCAGGCTTCCTGCTGCTGTTGGTGCCCTGCTTGGAGCCTCTCTCTGGGGAGCACGGCATCTTCGGGCCCTGGTCCCTCCCGGCCCTGGTGAGAAACAGACACACACTCAAACACTGTCACTCAGAAACACACCACACACAGACACCACACACAGACACACACTCTCACACTCTCACACTCTCACACACACACAGACGCACACTCTCACACATTCACACAGACACACACACACACACACACTGTCACACAGACACACACTCTCACACTCTCACACATACACACAGACACACACACACACACACACTGTCACACAGACACACACACACACACACATACACACACACACACACACACACACTGTCACACAGACACACACTCTCACACATACACACAGACACACACACACACACACACACACATACACACACACACACAGTCAAGTTAGGGGGATGGACAAAGAAGAACGACCTCCCTCTTGCTGCTTTTACCTCTACCCAGTTCCCAAGTTCACCCACACCTCGTGTGTGTGTGTGTGTGTGTGTGGTGTGTGTGTGGTGTGTGTGTGTGTGTGTGTGTGTGTGTGGTGTGTGTGTGTGTGTGTGTGTGGTGTGTGTGTGGTGTGTGTGTGTGTGTGTGTGGTGTGTGTGTGTGTGTGTGTGTGTGTGTGTGTGTGTGTGTGTGTGTGTGTGTGTTGTGTGTGTGTGGTGTGTGTGTGTGTGTGTGTGTGTGTGTGTGTGTGTGTGTGTGGTGTGTGTGTGTGTGTGTGCAGCTCATGGTGTTTCTGTCTGGATCCGTGGCCTTCCTGGTGAACCTGTCCATCTACTGGATCATCGGCAACACATCTGCAGTCACGTATCCTTAACCCCTGACCTCTGACCCCTGGTGACCTCTGGGGTCGTGGGTCAACCCTTCATGACCTCTGGGTTGTTACTGTCCCTCAGTTGAACTGGTAATGGGGGTGACAGACATGAAGTGCGCTTGATTAGGCTCACAATGTCCAGTAAAGCTGATTGAAGGATGTGTAGCTCCATCCTCAGACAGATAAATCAAGTCCACCTCAAGTACGTCCAGTGTGTGTGTGTGGGTGTGGGGGGAAAAATGATTCCATTGGCTGCAGGGACTTCCTTGTGTTCAGTGATTGGTTCCTTTAACTCTAGTCTGCCTAGATACAACATGTTTGGACATTTCAAGTTCTGCATCACCCTCCTGGGGGGGCTACGTGTTGTTCAGGTAGGCTTATCTCCATAGCAACGTACGGAAGTTAATTTGCTGTCGAACGCTTCAGCCGTTGGACCGTGATCATTGTACTGCTGTTGTTGTTCCAGGACCCCCCTGTCTCTGCACCAGGGTCTGGGCATCGGCTGCACCCTGACGGGCATCCTGGCCTACACACACTTCAAACTGGCCGAGCAGGAGGAGAGCAAGAGCCGCCTGGCACAGCGGCCATAGGCTGGCCGGACTGTCAATCATCCAGGACGGGCCCTCTCATTGGTGGCTTGACGTGGCCTGTGTTGTCCTATGCCTCTCCTGATTGGAGGGAGGGAGGGGGGTGGCAGGATGGAATGTTGGTGTTGACTGAGGGGGGGGGAAGGGAGAGGGAGGGAGGGGTGGAAATAGAGGGACAAATTGAAATATTATGGGATGGATTGCCAAAGACCCAGGGCTCTTGTGTTAACGTAGAGAGGAGTTCTGGGGTGAATGAATGTCTTTGGGTGATGCTGCAGAATGATGTTCTAGGATCGATGAGTGACTTGACTTTATACAGGAGAGAGAACCTGCTGCTTCATATGCCTAGTTTATAATATGACCGTACCAACATTTCAACAATAATTGCCAGAAACGTATTTTTTCGCAGGTACGATGAACGAGAGGACGGACTCTCGACTATGTCCAAATGCTGAAAATAGTCTTTTAATTATTATTACTTTTCTTGCATTATTAAATTGTTTTTACATAATCTGTACCGCTTAATAAATTGTATTTTATTGAAGAAAAGGTTTTGTTTTGAGGGTCTTTTTCAGAGAGTCGAAAGGGTGTGTCTTAACCAGTCTAACCAGCCAGTATGTGACCAGATGTTGTTCAGGATCAGTCTGCAGGGCCGGCTGAACTTCTGGGGCGTTTAGACTGAACAGAGACGGTCATTCATCCTAACTCGGAGCCTTTGACAGATGAGGTGTGTGTGTGTGGGGGGGGCTGGTGTGTGTGTGTGTGGGGGAGCCTGGTGTGTGTGTGTGTGTGTGTGTGTGTGCTGGTGTGTGTGTGTGTGTGTGTGTGTGGTGTGTGCTGGTGTGTGTGTGTGTGTGTGGCGTGGTGTGTGTGTGTGGGGGCCTGGATCTGCAGGGGACAGATGTTGGCCTGACGGCGCCTCTGCTGGTAAGAACAGGACCTGCAGTGACCTGTGTAAGGGGCTGTGTGCAGATGGACAGTGTTGTGTTAATAGCTGTGTGCAGATGGACAGTGTTGTGTTAATAGCTGTGTGTAGATGGACAGTGTTGTGTTGATAGCTGTGTGTAGATGGACAGTGTTGTGTTGATAGCTGTGTGTAGATGGACAGTGTTGTGTTGATAGCTGTGTGTAGATGGACAGTGTTGTGTTAATAGCTGTGTGTAGATGGACAGTGTTGTGTTAATAGCTGTGTGTAGATGGACAGTGTTGTGTTAATAGCTGTGTGTAGATGGACAGTGTTGTGTTAATAGCTGTGTGCAGATGGACAGTGTTGTGTTAATAGCTGTGTGCAGATGGACAGTGTTGTGTTAATAGCTGTGTGCAGATGGACAGTGTTGTGTTAATAGCTGTGTGCAGATGGACAGTGTTGTGTTGATAGCTGTGTGTAGATGGACAGTGTTGTGTTAATAGCTGTGTGCAGATGGACAGTGTTGTGTTAATAGCTGTGTGCAGATGGACAGTGTTGTGTTGATAGCTGTGTGTAGATGGACAGTGTTGTGTTAATAGCTGTGTGTAGATGGACAGTGTTGTGTTAATAGCTGTGTGCAGATGGACAGTGTTGTGTTAATAGCTGTGTGTAGATGGACAGTGTTGTGTTGATAGCTGTGTGCAGATGGACAGTGTTGTGTTAATAGCTGTGTGTAGATGGACAGTGTTGTGTTAATAGCTGTGTGTAGATGGACAGTGTTGTGTTAATAGCTGTGTGTAGATGGACAGTGTTGTGTTAATAGCTGTGTGCAGATGGACAGTGTTGTGTTAATAGCTGTGTGCAGATGGACAGTGTTGTGTTAATAGCTGTGTGTAGATGGACAGTGTTGTGTTAATAGCTGTGTGTAGATGGACAGTGTTGTGTTGATAGCTGTGTGTAGATGGACAGTGTTGTGTTGATAGCTGTGTGTAGATGGACAGTGTTGTGTTAATAGCTGTGTGTAGATGGACAGTGTTGTGTTAATAGCTGTGTGCAGATGGACAGTGTTGTGTTAATAGCTGTGTGTAGATGGACAGTGTTGTGTTAATAGCTGTGTGCAGATGGACAGTGTTGTGTTAATAGCTGTGTGTAGATGGACAGTGTTGTGTTATAGCTGTGTGTAGATGGACAGTGTTGTGTTAATAGCTGTGTGCAGATGGACAGTGTTGTGTTAATAGCTGTGTGTAGATGGACAGTGTTGTGTTAATAGCTGTGTGCAGATGGACAGTGTTGTGTTAATAGCTGTGTGTAGATGGACAGTGTTGTGTAATAGCTGTGTGCAGATGGACAGTGTTGTGTTAATAGCTGTGTGTAGATGGACAGTGTTGTGTTAATAGCTGTGTGTAGATGGACAGTGTTGTGTTAATAGCTGTGTGCAGATGGACAGTGTTGTGTTAATAGCTGTGTGCAGATGGACAGTGTTGTGTTAATAGCTGTGTGTAGATGGACAGTGTTGTGTTAATAGCTGTGTGTAGATGGACAGTGTTGTGTTAATAGCTGTGTGCAGATGGACAGTGTTGTGTTAATAGCTGTGTGCAGATGGACAGTGTTGTGTTAATAGCTGTGTGTAGATGGACAGTGTTGTGTTAATAGCTGTGTGTAGATGGACAGTGTTGTGTTAATAGCTGTGTGTAGATGGACAGTGTTGTGTTGATAGCTGTGTGTAGATGGACAGTGTTGTGTTGATGGGAACAAGAGGGAAGATAATGGCTTGTTGTTTTAACCATGTTTTTATTCTAATTCAAAGGAACATTGTGAATTATTTTGGCTTTATTTTTAGGAACATTAAATATACAATCAACAAACGAAGGAGCTGAAGACCGCAAAGTGAACACGGTATGTGAACGACGACTCGTCAAATCAAATCAAATCAAATCAAAATTTATTTGTATAGCCCTTTTTACACGCAAGCATGTCACAGAGGGCTTCACATACGCCCATGAAAACTGCCCCTCAACCAACCTAAACCCTCAAGGAAGACAAGGAAAAACTCCCAGAAAAACTCAATGCAAGAGAAAAAATGGAAGAAACCTCGGGAGGAGCAATTCAGTGAGGGATCCCCTCCTCCAGAAACGGTTGGTGAAAGAGAGGAGCAGAACACAGGCTAAACATAGTAAACACAGGCTAAACATAGTAAACACAGGCTAAACATAGTAACATCAGGATCTACACAAGTATTCTTGGCTCAATAAATAGTTCTGTAACTCTGATATCAGGGCTTTCAATTATGCTACAAAAATGTAAAAATCCAGACATCTTTTGATATATCAATGCCTTGTAAAGTGATGGAATCTTGATCCAGGGGGGTGTGTGGCCTCTGACAGATCCAGGGGGGGGTGTGGCCTCTGACAGATCCAGGGGGGGGGTGTGGCTTCTGACAGATCCAGTGTGGCTTCTGACAGATCCAGTGTGGCCTCTGACAGATCCAGGGGGGGTGTGGCTTCTGACAGATCCAGGGGGGGTGTGGCCTCTGACAGATCCAGGGGGGTGTGGCCTCTGACAGATCCAGCTTCTCAGGTAATGTTCATATATCCCATGTCCGCACATGGTTCACTCAATAAGATCCTACAAAACAAAACACATGAAACAAGAATCAGCCGAAGCAGTAATCTGAGGCGTCCGGTGCGACTCTGAATGTATTCAGTGAAGCACCGAGCCTCTTAGCTACGACCGCGACTCGAGTGAAGCTTCTCAGAAGGTTTTTAAGAAGCGAGCGTTGTAAAAGGGTTGCCGTGACGACCCTCACATCGTCTGAGTCCGTGTTGCCGCCTGTTCCGTTGCCGCTGGCGATGCTGTCCGTGTCCGTGGCGACGCAGCGGTCGTCAGCCTGAAGCAAGAGGGCAGAAAAGCGATACACAGGCATCCTGGAGACAGCAGAGAACAGGCCCTCACGTCAACACTCTGGTGTGTGTCTGTATGTGAATGTGTGCGAGTGAGTAAAGTGTGCGTGTGTGTGAGTGTGTGTGTGAGTGGGTGTGTGTGTGTGAGTGAGTAAAGTGTGTGTGTGAGTAAAGTGTGTGTGTGTGTGGGTGAGTAAAGTGTGTGTGTGTGTGAGTGAGTAAAGTGTGTGTGTGTGTGGGTGAGTAAAGTGTGTGTGTGTGAGTGAGTAAAGTGTGTGTGTGTGTGTGAGTGAGTAAAGTGTGTGTGTGTGGTGTGTGTGTGTGTGTGGTGTGTGTGTGTGTGTGTGGTTCTCACTGTTTCCATAGCTCATTCTCCTGACAGAGTACGCAGCGATCGCCACGGCTACCAGAACGATGACACCTGCTCCAACACAGACGGCTATCAGCACCATCTTCTCTCTCTGGGGGAACACAGAGAACAACACAGCTATCAGCACCATCTTCTCTCTCTGGGGGAACACAGAGAACAACACAGCTATCAGCACCATCTTCTCTCTCTGGGGGAACACAGGGACACAGACGGCTATCAGCACCATCTTCTCTCTCTGGGGGAACACAGGGACACAGACAGCTATCAGCACCATCTTCTCTCTCTGGGGGAACACAGAGAACAACACAGGGACACAGACGGCTATCAGCACCATCTTCTCTCTCTGGGGGAACACAGGGACACAGACGGCTATCAGCACCATCTTCTCTCTCTGGGGGAACACAGGGACACAGACGGCTATCAGCGCCATCTTCTCTCTCTGGGGGAACACAGGGACACAGACGGCTATCAGCACCATCTTCTCTCTCTGGGGGAACACAGGGACACAGACGGCTATCAGCGCCATCTTCTCTCTCTGGGGGAACACAGGGACACAGACGGCTATCAGCGCCATCTTCTCTCTCTGGGGGAACACAGGGACACAGACGGCTATCAGCACCATCTTCTCTCTCTGGGGGAACACAGGGACACAGACGGCTATCAGCACCATCTTCTCTCTCTGGGGGAACACAGGGACACAGACGGCTATCAGCACCATCTTCTCTCTCTGGGGGAACACAGGGACACAGACGGCTATCAGCACCATCTTCTCTCTCTGGGGGAACACAGGGACACAGACGGCTATCAGCACCATCTTCTCTCTCTGGGGGAACACAGGGACACAGACGGCTATCAGCACCATCTTCTCTCTCTGGGGGAACACAGGGACACAGCTATCAGCACCATCTTCTCTCTCTGGGGGAACACAGGGACACAGACGGCTATCAGCACCATCTTCTCTCTCTGGGGGAACACAGGGACACAGACGGCTATCAGCACCATCTTCTCTCTCTGGGGGGAACACAGGGACACAGACGGCTATCAGCACCATCTTCTCTCTCTGGGGGAACACAGGGACACAGACGGCTATCAGCACCATCTTCTCTCTCTGGGGGAACACAGGGACACAGACGGCTATCAGCACCATCTTCTCTCTCTGGGGGGAACACAGGGACACAGACGGCTATCAGCACCATCTTCTCTCTCTGGGGGAACACAGGGACACAGACGGCTATCAGCACCATCTTCTCTCTCTGGGGGAACACAGGGACACAGACGGCTATCAGCACCATCTTCTCTCTCTGGGGGAACACAGGGACACAGCTATCAGCACCATCTTCTCTCTCTGGGGGAACACAGGGACACAGACGGCTATCAGCACCATCTTCTCTCTCTGGGGGAACACAGGGACACAGACGGCTATCAGCACCATCTTCTCTCTCTGGGGGAACACAGGGACACAGACGGCTATCAGCACCATCTTCTCTCTCTGGGGGAACACAGGGACACAGCTGGGGAGCACGTTCTGGGTTGGGGTACCGAAACTCCGTGCTGATATGGCACCTATACGACCGGCTCTGGGGCCCCTCAAGGTCATGTGTTCATGTCCCCAAAAGGGTGGTTAAGACCCCCATACTCACAGGGGTGTCGAAGTGCTCTGGGCTGGTCTTCCCACAGTTCCTGCTGATCGTGTCTCCTGGCTGGGGAGTGAAGCCCCCTCACACCTGTCACCTGGGACCTTACGGTACCTGCACACGGCACGCACAGCTCAAACACACCTGTGTGTGTGTGTGTGTGGTGTGGTGTGTGTGTGTGTGTGTGTGTGTGACTGTGTGTGACTGTGTGTGACTGTGTGCTCAGTGTGACTGTGTGTGTGAGTGTGTGTCTGTGTGTCTGTGTGTCTGTGTGACTGTGTGACTGTGTGACTGTGTGGTCTGTCTGTGTGACTGTGTGACTGTGTGACTGTGTGGTCTGTCTGTGTGACTGTGTGACTGTGTGACCTGTCTGTGTGACTGTGTGACTGTGTGACTGTGTGGTCTGTCTGTGTGACTGTGTGACTGTGTGACTGTGTGGTCTGTCTGTGTGACTGTGTGACTGTGTGACCTGTCTGTGTGACTGTGTGACTGTGTGACTGTGTGACTGTGTGATTCTGTTTGTGTATCAATGTTTGTGTGCACTGCTCACCCAGATGTCTTAAGCTCCTCCTCTTCTCCATTCGGACACACCTCCAGGAAGTGGTCTGCTGTGTCTGGCTGCCTCACGCACTCTGAACTGTTGGCATGGCGATAGTAACCGTAGTCGCTGTTGATGTGAACAGAGGATTATTATTCCACTTTGCTGATTCACAGATTTCAGATGATAGATAACAACAGTCCTAAACATGCAGGTATGCCTTAGGGAGCTTTTACAATACTGGCTAGACTCAACTTGTGTGGGTTTCCATGACGCACAAATATGGTGCTTCTATTAGAGCATTAGCTATGTTCCATTTATTTCAATCTTTACAAACTTTTTGAAACCTTTTGAAAAACAATCTGAAAAAAACTAGGATTTTTTTTTAAAACCTTTTCGAAAGGAAATGGTGAACAATTATTGGAAAAAAGTTATCAATTTTTTTTGTTCTTCTAAGGTTTTAAAAAAAAATTGGGGAAAGGTTAAAAAAAATGTTTTGGGAAAGGTTGAAAAGAATATCGCAAAATACATTTTCAACCTCCAAACTTTTTCCCCAAAATATTTTTAAACATTTTGAAAATAAAGTCTGAAAAATAAATAGTGACTTAAAGTACTGATACCAGAACAATCTACTTGAGTACAGCAACAAAAAAACAACACATGTCTGAGCGCCAGTCAAGAAGGACTTGTTACCACAGGTAATCCTCTCTGGTACAGGGACACGGGTTCTGTTGCTGCTGACCCTGTAGTCCCTCCCGTTCCTGCACACGGAGAGCTTCTTCAGCCTCCTAAACGTCTCCTTATAGCCCAGGACACAACCGTCTGTCTCTGGGTCTCCACCCTCCGTCGAGTGGGCCAGCCACTCCTCGTAGTCCTGATCCTCACCTGGGGAACGAGACACCGTCGGAGAGAGTCAAACGTAGCTTGTCGCTAACGCAGATCTGTGTTTCTTATTAAGAACAATATTTACTAGTAGGCTATTTTGAATTCACAAAATCCTAAACGTTGCTTATAAAGAGTGGCTTATAGAAGCTAGCGCTAGCGTTAAGTTCCCTGTAATGGTTTACACTCTGGCGAGGTTGGGAGCTGGAAGGATAAAGATAAGGATCATTTATCATGAGCTGAGCGTGTTTAGGTACTGTGGTACGGTTTAAAACCACTCACAAATAAATAACTTAACTACTCATCATAAAAAAATACAATAAATACAGATAACAAATCATACACACACAGATAGTAAAATAACCACAGAAATTAGCAGCATAGTAAAACAATTCAGTGTAACTCTAGGTCAAAGTTCAGTCTGTCAGTTGTGGAATGTGGCAGAGAGTTAATAAGTTTGACAGCTTCTGGGAAGCAGCCGTTCTACAGCCAGGGGCGAATATAGGTTCCCACTTTTGGGGGGGCTAAGCCCCTAGATATAACCTATATAATGTTTCCTGTGGACCCAGCAAAATTAAGATTTTTTGGAAATATCCTTTTAAATAGTGTCCTCTAGTGGGTTTTATGGAGAGAAATTAACACATTTAGATTTAAAATATGAAAAATAATGTAACTTTTTTAATTTGGGGGGGGCTAATGAAACTTTTGAAAAAAAATAGGGCTAGATACGCCCATGGCTACAGCTATTAGCGCCGTTTCCATGAAAGCCATATCAACGCCCCACTCACACTCCCTGTTGAGGAGGCTCTGGAAGTCGATGGTCACCGCCACCCACATGGGCTGATCGTCGTCTTCCGGCCGGTAGCCCCACACGCTGATGTTCATGGTCTTGGAGCCCGGCTCGGACGTCAAGCCGAGAAGAAGATGGGCTGGTGGGTGAAGTTATAAACCCTCCAGCACTGGCCCTCGTCCGTGGAGAACCTGACGAACGTACCGCCATATCATACATGTTGCAATGCACTCACACACGCATAGACAGACATGCCACCTCTCACATACAGAGATGCTTTCAGTAATCGTCTCTCCGTTACACAGGAGTGAGGTCTGAGGCTACCCTCAGTTTGAGGGAAGTTGTATATGCGTGGGAAGTGAAGACTTGTTCCTTGTGACTAACACATTCTGACAGAATGAGGGGCAGCAAGAGAGAGAGAGACTGAGAGAGAGAGACACAGAGAGAGGGAGAGACTGAGAGAGAGAGACACAGAGAGAGGGAGAGACTGAGAGGGAGAGTTAACAACAAAAAACACATCACTTAGATAATAATAAATACACTATAATTTACAGTAAATATAGTTAGAAACTCTAACTAATCCATGTAGGTAATCATGGTGTTTAACCCTTGTGCTGCCTTCGGTCACAATGACCCGAAGGTTCACAACGACCCATCATTCTGCTGCGACAATTTTACCCAATACAAAAACAAATAAAAAGCATTTTCTTTTAACATTTGCGCTGTGGGGGGTGTGAGACAGCCCGACGGTTAAAAGAAAATGCTTCACTTGATTTTGAATGAGGGTAAAGTTGTCACAACACGTGGGGGGGTCACAATGACAGTGTGTGTGCTCATGCATGCGTGTTCAGTACTTGATAGTGTTGACCTGAACCCCGCTGTGGGCCTCCACAGCCACCACGAGGCCCCCAGAGTCCAGGATGCTGTAGTGGTGGGGGGCCCTGAGGACCCCCCTCCAGGTGTAGCCCCCATCCTGGGACATGAACACGTCAGGACGGGAGGACGACAGAGAATCACCCACACTCCTGGGGGGGGGTGAAGTCAGGGTGAGGGAAGGAAGGCATATTCTGAAATGTTTGGAACCACATGTCCCTCCAGCTCTCCTGTGACTCTACTTCCTGGTGTGGGAGGACCGTGGTCATGTGACGTTGGGTTACCGTGGGCGATGACGAGGCCGACAGCCACAGGGGTCGGAGAGAGGCAACATGGACGTGATCCCGTTAACGCGGCTGTGCTCTCCATGGATGTGTAGATAACACTGAAACACACACACACCACACAGAGACACACACGTTATTCTTCACACCAAGGAGATGGCTTGTGCTTGCTTGACTGTAATAATGTTCTACATTTCTGGTATTCTCCACACAGTCCACATTCTGGGGCTTGTGGATGAGCCTCCACTCCCCTCCTCTGTCGAAGGTGACGACCGACCGTTGATGCGTCTGTCTGACAGGAGAGAAACCAACGCAAAGAAGACATTAAAGAGTGAAGGAACGGAAGGAGAGTTCCAGAAGGCTGGAGGGGCAGAAGGCTGGAGGGCAGAAGGCTGGAGGGGCAGAAGGCTGGAGGGGGAAGGAGGGTGGAGGGGCAGAAGGCTGGAGGGGGCAGAGATGGGGGTGGAGGGGCAGAAGGCTGGAGGGGCAGAAGGCTGGAGGGGCAGAAGGTGGAGGGCAGAAGGTGGTGGGGCAGAAAGGGGAG